>OZ010606.1:6622094-6657094 GCA_963932145.1 Acanthosepion lycidas | reverse complement strand
CACTCCCCCCCCCCTCCCAACACTCAGATGTTGGGGATATTTGCCATTTGACGTGCGGTTAAATTTCTTTTGAGTAGCTGCTTAAACATAACATTCTGTTATTTATTTGTAGAAAGGACATTTTTTTCTTTCTTTCTCTCTGAGAGACTCAAGTAAAATCAATCACGCTGCGAACGTGCATTATTTGATCGTGTGTCCGGGATGTTGTTATTAGCCGAATTTGAATTTAGAATTCTCCTTGTATTATTAGTATAAGGAATACTTGCTTCTGTTTTAAACAATTTCGTAAGAATTACAATTATTTTGTAAAATAAATGTTTCTTAAGTTCTGTCACGAGAAATTATCATTATTTACATGTAGATTTTTCTCCTCATCTTTTGTGTTGCTATCCCAACGTTTCGGGTGTTGTGCTCTCTGGCCTTCATCAGGTGCTTGTTGATCTGGGTAGACTTCAGGGAATTTTGAACTGAACAGGACAATAGCCTAATGGATTAAACATTGGTTCATGAATTTGGTGATGTAGTAATTGTGAGTTCAATTCCTGGTTTGGTTCATGTATTTGAATGAAGTAGGAACAGGGTGAGCAATAACTGAACTCAGTTGGATACTCATGTTTGAAATAGATGCCCCATTTTTATTTGTATTTGGAACTTTGTGTATATTCCATTTGTCAGCCCACACATTTGAGAATTTTTTAAGAAAAATGGATGCTCTGATAGGGATCAAACCAGCATCCGTCATTGTAGGAGAAACTATCGTTTGACCCAGCATGCTTTACTGCTTGGCTACAGAGAGTATCACAGTTTAACCAGCCTTTGTTTTCCCTTTTTAAAGAAAGACGTGACACTGAAATCTGAAGATGCATTGAGATAGGCAAAAATGCATTTTAAAAGCTAAGCAAAGTATTAAGAGCTATAGAAAAATTTTGTTGGAACTGAATTGTTATGATATCTGTCCTCCTATATGGCAATGAATGCTGGACAATCTCCCCAAAGATGAAGAGACTTGAAGCGAGAGAAACAAAGAAAAGAGTAATGAACTGTTACATGATATCTGTCCTCCTATATGGCAGTCAATGCTGGACAATCTCCCCAAAGATGATGAGATTTGAAGCAATAGAAACAAAGAAAAGAGTACTGAACTGTTACGGGATATCTGTCCTTCTATATGGCAGTCAATGCTGGACAATCTCCTCAAAGTTGAAGAAGAGACTTGAATTGACAGATATGTCGTTCTACGTAAAGCTGCTGAGGATAGCATGGACCAGACATGTGAGCAATGATGTGATTTGAGAAAATGAAATCAAAAAAGAAACTTGTACTTCACATCAGGAAGAGATGGTTGAAATTTCTGGGCCACATAATGAGGAAAGAGGGTTTGGAAAATCTGTTACTCACAGGAATTGTTGTGATATTAACCTTTACCATGGCAATTTCTTTCTAGAATTGTTCCCCCTGCCACTGCATTTTTTTAAGGATGCAAAAACATAAACACCTACTGTTTTAAAAATTGTTATAACTTTGTTTGTATTGTGTGTATAGACTTTATTTTTTGTACACTAATAAATGAATAGATGAGGAAATATTTTGATGTAATTTATTACGTTTTGCATGCATCATTTGAAAATAAAAAACCAAACACAAAATAAAAGACGAATTAACAACTTAGCATACTCGAACTGTTATGACTCCATGTTGAGTTCTGGGGTGGGGGGGGGGGATGTGCAATAAGAAGCAAAATGGCTAAGAAGGCTTTCATTTTGTCAAAAAAGCAATGTGCTTCCTCGTGTTTACATACGAGAAGACACCAGCATTTGTTTGGTCTTTCTTTCACCTGACTAGCATATTTAATTGTTTCGTTGACAAATAAAGTTACTATTTCATAATTTATATATAGATGAAATAATTCACCTTTGGAAAGGCTATCAGGTATATCGATGGTCACCAGTAGCTTCCATAAAATTAGTCATCCATCGGTGATAGTAGCTGCTAGTGGTCATCAATGTTTTCATCCATGTAGTGATGCATGGTTATCATCTTCGGCCACTCCACTGTCAATATCCACTTGAGTAAAGACTTCAAAATCAACACTGGAGTCCGAATTTAAATTAACAAAAATTAATGTGGGTTTAATTGATGTTACATCTTGTGTAGAGTCTAGAAGAATTCAAAATGGCGTCAGAAAATAGAAGTTTAGCCTTGTTCCAAAGTAGTAGTAGATGATTTCCAGCTTAAAATACTGGAAATTAACAGTTGACAAGTGTTTATTTATAGCAACCCTCACGAGGCGACATGTGCCTAGAGCAGCAATGGGGGAGAATTCTATGGCAGCAATTTTTGCCTTCAATGTGATAAAGCTTAACAACGAAGATGAGGACAATAGTCTGTGTGCAAATAGTTTAAATGCTTCTTAAATGGGTACGTTTGATAATGTATATAGCCTTTTTATATCGCTACCTTTGGATTAGTATCCTCATCTTGATTGTTTTACTCAAAACATTTCAGCCATTGACCTCTCAGGTTTTGTTCAAATGTTTCACACATAAAATCCTTAACTGAACCATTTAGTCTCTAGCCTTGGGTGGTAGTCAGTCTAGGAGAAAGACTACTCTGAATTCAAAACCATGGAAAAATTATTCCACTATATTACTGAAGAAGTCCTAGCAGTTTACAGATATGAAAGAAAAGGAGTCTTTGGAGAGCCATGACTGCTCACTTTCTGAGAGGTCATGGCATTGAAAAATTAGGCAGTAGTTGTCTTTGTACTAATGGAAACATTTTTATAAAATATTAATAACCATTGTTATAGATTAAATAGTAGAGTAGACAGATCTGTAGCCTTGAAGGACAGAAATGGGCACACTCTGAATTAAAAATCATGGAGAATGCAACAGGACACCACTGTAATTCCTAAAAAATAAAGAAAAGGAAGCTGTGAAGTGCCATGATTGTCTATGCTTTGAAAGGAACATGACATTTAAAAAGGAAAAATCCTATTTCAGTGGGCACCATGTTTATTGTTCATTATGAAGTTTTTATTTTTTTCATCCTTCTGTTTAGCTATTTTCAGTCATGCACACATTGTTTAAATTTTAGTTAACTGTAGGATACTTCTATCTCTAGCTATAGAACCTTTTGTATCCTAATTTTAAAATCTGTTCTTATTGGATAGGTAATTTTTGGTATTGATGGGAGTTTCTGAACTCACCTTTTGTTTAAGGTAGTGTAGAACGTCAACATCTTCATTGTCATTATTTTCCCTTTTAGTTACATGCGTTCTCTATTTTAGCGATTATGCTTATCAAGCGCTTTTTTGTAAATCCACTGGGAGGTCTGTTTGAGAAATTGACAGTACATGTTGCTGAAAGTTATTTCTGTCATATAAATTTTGTAGCAAATTTTGTGATAAGAATTCTCTAAAGATATAATGCAGTTTGTTTTTTTTTTTTTTTTGTTTTTTTTCAGCGTTTTATTTTTGTGAGTGTCTGAGCTGACGAGTAAAACTTGATGATTTTGTATTTTTAATGTCTTCTTTCATTAAGACTAGACTGGTAATTTTTTTTTTTTTAATTTTAATTTCTGGATTTGAGCAACTGAAAGCCAGATTTTTCAGATTTGATAAAATGTCAGTGAAAAAGCAGTTTTTGTTTTCCACAGACATTTTGATGAGTCATTTTCTCTCTGTGATTTTTACCAACAGTAATTGTAAAAAATGATTGTGAATGCTGAAAAGATACACATTCGAATGCTTGTATGATGCATGTTGCGATACTTTTTTTTAATCATTTCATCTTAAGGAAGGTAATAAAACTGCTAAGACGCAAGTGTGAAAAAATATGAGAAAAAAAATATTAAAGTGAGAGGAAAATAAAAAAAACAGGAATTAAGAAGACAGAAGATAATGATTGACATTGCATTTAATTTTTGAAGATCAAAGGCAATAAAGCCACTAGGACGCATGGGATTACTGAGTGTTAAGAGAATATGAGAAAAACTACTATTAAGGAGAGAGGACAATAAAAGAACAAGAATTAAGAAGGTAGAAGATAACGATTGACATTGTATTTAAAATCTTGAATATTGTGGCCACATCTCGTCTGGCACTTGTAATATGTATTTAGAAATTCTTTATAAAAAGCAAAGGCAAATTTGCAATGTTATTAGTTCTAACCTGGTATGTTGCTTCAGTCCTATTCCCATTGGCATAACATAGATTCCCTGTGACTTTTCTAAAAATACTTTTGTAGTAATTGTTCTGATGAATTTTCCTCTATGGTACCTAGACTTCATGAATTGTAGTACTAGATTGGCAGCAAGTTTTTCATCAATTTACAGTCAAGATGGCTAGATGCAACCATAAGTTCTATGCTAACAGTGCTTCTCACTTGTGGGACTCTCTTCTTGCTAAGTGGTTTTAAATCTTCCACATAATTTTGTAGGGATTGAATTCAATGGTGCAGGTTCAGATGAGTACAGTGGGTGTCATTGGTCGAACACTTTCGCCCCAGCCCCTCAACCTCCGGCGTCTTACTCTCAGGGTTGAGGTGTCTAACCGAACTTAAGGGAGTGGCCGTAGGTCACCTGAGCATCCGTAGATTATTCGACCGGTCCACTGGTTTAATCCTGCTTCCTGCCCACGTTGTGATTTGTTTGATCCAGAAAGCAGAAGTGATGTCCGTCCATTCACAGTCGACTGAAGATGATGGGGAGTCTGCGCTAAGAAATTTTGAATGCAGCAAAAAAAAAAAAATATCTGCAGAAAGCCGAGCAAACATCGATTCAATGGTTGAATTGGTAATGTCCTTTATATAGCAGAAAAGAATAGTAGAGAAGAGAAACGGGTTACAGAAAAGAAAAGTAAAAAAAAAAAAAATATCTCATACACTGGATTCTAGACAGAGAGTGTATGTGATTATCTTGTTGTTAAATCATCTCAGAACGATATATGACTCTTGCGATAGAGGGATAAAGATTTCTGTCCGGGGCTTAAAGTTATAGTGGTGTTCCTCCTCCTAACACTTGCCTGGGCCAATTCTCTCTTCTCTCTTCAAGAATTTTCTCCTGTCTCTTTTTTTCAGCATAACTACACATTTATATAGATAAACCAGGCCCTACTACTTCGCATGAATCACAGGGTTCTGGCTGCTTCAACCAAAATCATGTTAATTCCAAAGTTCCTTCTAGCTTACTCAGCTCTATTTCAATTTTTAATTGATAAAAATTATTTCGACCATTCCCATTGTCTACTGATGACCCAGATTCAATGGGTACAACTCCTGCCCTAGATCAGATTTCCCCATCAGTAAACAAAATGCTCTGATTTAATTTCGCTATTCAAATCTACTCAAATTTCACTAAAAAAAAAAATATACGTGTGTGTGTTTCCCAGACTCTCTCTCTGTCACATTGGATATCGCAGCCAAGCTGTTCCAATAACTATAGGGTCTGCAAAGAGATGTGAAGTCTGGTGTTGTCTTGATGGAAGACGATATCCCGGATGCTTTTCATCAATTGCTGTTTTTAATTGGTCTCACTGGGAACAGTACCTGTCCTAATTTAATGTCAGTTTTTGTCTTTTAATCATAACATATACAGCACATCATCTTTAGATGTAGACCTGCTTTTCACATAGTTAACAGTAGTTCATTTCAATGGATGTGTGACACTGAGCTGTCGGCCTGTGGTCAACTCTCAGTTGCGGTGCGAAACTGTAATGTTTCTCCCACTGGCGTTTTGAGGTTGAATCTTGTCGCTGCCACCAGCCTGTGTCCCGGTCGATCAGTGGTCGTTGCTACCTGGCGGAATCCTTTGGTCAGAGTATCAATATGTGACACTGGCCTGTCTTGGGTGGAATCCTTTGGTCAGGGTACCGAGTGGGATGCCCGGTTGATGCTAACGGCTTCATACCAGCTGCAACCGGTTCAACACCAGCTCCATCCTTCCCAACTCACTTCCAACATCGGGTTACTGAAGTAACTGCTTCGATCTCAAGTCTAACCTACCCATGTTGTGATTTTGATCTTAGGTAGACGAGATCAATCAGGCGTTGGGCTGTATTGTAAGATGAGTCCAGACTGGAGGTGATATCGCACAAGCTTAAAGAAAAAAGAGGCAAATAAAAACCCAAGAGGTTCAAGTATCTTAAGAAATAACAAATTAACTTTATCCATCTGTCATATACAGGAGTGTGTTTTTCTCACAGCCCATTTTCTACAGTGTGACACTTCTATGCTTCTTAAGCAAGTTTTGGCATCTTAAGTCAACTGGTTTAGTTTTTAGTTGCTGGTTTGGCTTCGTTCGTCAGTATAACTTGCTATTGATAGGATAGGCAAAGTCGAAGGTCGTGGAATCTCTCGGTCAGCTTCTGCAAGGCAACACTCTGGTTCCTACTACTTGAACTGAACTCTACTCTCTATCTCAACTAACTCTCGAACGACCCGAGGATGTTCATTTATATGGGTGCCGACCAAAAACCGGTGCAGGGTTAGACACAGTCTGGGATTCTTGGCAAATCTCGATTCCTAACAAGAAATCTTTGTTGTCAGGCCAGGAAAATTTATTACTTCCCATTTTTGGAAAATTAATCACTTTCCATTTTGTTGGGGATCTTCTCACCTGTGAGGAGAGGTCAGAGGAGAGCTATCCTCCTAAACTCTTCCTCTCTCACATTGATACCTCATACCAATCCCTTCAGTGGGTGTTAATAACTTCCCCATCCTTCTCATCAAATTACCTCCGCCTATCACCATTGCTACCACTCGACCAATGGCATCCAGCCATGCAGGTGTGTCTAAGCTGGCCTCCTTAAAATTAATTTGCTTCTCTCTCGTTAGATTTTTAGACTTAAGGGATTAGGGAAATCTGTAATATTTCTCAAGTAGGAATTGCTTAATCAATAAAAGACAGGAAGTTTTAGAAATCTATGATCACCTATGTTCCAAAAGTAAATGGAATATAAAAGGAGGATTTGCAGTTTTTGCTCCCAGCTATGGGTTAAATAGTAAGACTTGTATCTGGAAATATCATTGTTAATGCAGTATTCACTCACAAAAAAGAAAAATTATTCTTACAATCTCCAAAATGTAATGTTTTGCCTTTGAATGATTCACGAGGGGTTGATAAGTCATAAAAAATAAATCAATCAATTGCAATTTTTGTTTATTATAATTATCATTTCTTTTTTTGTTTTTTTCAGAACTGATGGCCAAGTTGAGCAAATACAAGAAGGAAGATAACAGTTCTGAAGAGAATGAACAAGATTAAGTGTTTGTGTGTGTGCATACATACATACATACATACATATATATATATATATATATATATATATATATATATAGCAAACAATGAATGTCTATTATGTTTGATCATGAGCTGTTCTAAGCTTTGTATAGTGGCTTTAGTTTTGGGAGAAAATGAAGACAAAATCTGTCTAACATTTGAATATTTTTTATTATGCTGTTCCTCGATCTAAGCTTTCGGGTCACATGAGCCATCATCAGAATGGTTATATGGACATTACAACAGAGTTGTTCATTATCAAAGACAACATCCTGTTATGTTGACATAGAAGTTTGCTATGCAACGATAGCATTTGCAGAATAGCAGATGGATGTTGTAAATTTGTAATGCAGTTCTATAATGTCGTACATGACCACGTGAGAGAAATGCAATTCTATAATGTTGTACATGACCACATGAGAGAAAGAAATGTTAACAACAGAACAATGAGTCTGCTATTCTGTGACCACTATCATTGCATAGCAAACTTCTATGTAAACATGACAGGATGTCGTTTTTGATGGTGAACATCTCTGTTGTAATGGTCATAAAACCAACGCTGATGTGAGCCGAAAGATTAGATTGAGCCTAATAAAAAAGATATCTAGATGTTGGACCATTTTTGTGTTTATTTTCTCCCGAAACTAAAGCCATTATATGAAGCAAGAATGGCTCATGATGAAAGAGAAGACATTCATTGTCTGTTATATTTAATAATAAATAAATAATGATCTGCTGCCCCAATACACACATACACATATATATATAAAATGTATGTATATATATATATATATATATCTATCTATATATATATATATATATATATGTGTGTGTATGTGTGAAATGTATGTGTGTGTGTGTATATCCATATATGTGTATATATATATATACGTGTGTGTATGTGTGTATATCTATATATATATATATATATATATATATATATATATAGATGTGTGTGTGTATAGATGTATGTGTGTATAGATGTATGTGTGTATAGATGTATGTGTGTATAGATGTGTGTGTGTGTGTGTATAGATATATGTGTGTGTGTGTGTATAGATGTATGTGTGTGTGTATAGATGTGTGGATGTGTGTATATGTGTGTGTATAGATGTGTGTATATGTGTGTGTATAGATGTGTGTATTTGTGTGTGTGTGTATAGATGTGTGTATTTGTGTGTGTGTGTGTATAGATGTGTGTATTTGTGTGTGTGTGTATAGATGTGTGTATTTGTGTGTGTGTGTGTATAGATGTGTGTATATGTGTGTGTGTATAGATGTGTGTATATGTGTGTGTGTATAGATGTGTGTATATGTGTGTGTGTATAGATGTGTGTATATGTGTGTGTGTATAGATGTGTGTATATGTGTGTGTGTATAGATGTGTGTATAGATGTGTATATATATATGTGTGTGTATAGATGTGTATATATATGTGTGTGTGTGTGTATAGATGTGTGTGTGTGTGTATAGATGTGTGTGTATGTGTGTGTGTATAGATGTGTATATATGTGTGTGTGTGTATAGATGTGTATATATATGTGTGTGTATGTGTGTGTGTGTGTATAGATGTGTATATATATGTGTGTATAGATGTGTGTGTATGTGTGTGTGTATAGATGTGTATATATATGTGTGTGTGTGTATAGATATGTGTGTGTATGTGTGTGTGTGTGTATAGATGTGTGTGTATGTGTGTGTGTGTGTATAGATGTGTATATATGTGTGTGTGTATATGTGTGTATATATGTGTGTGTATAGATATGTGTGTGTATGTGTGTGTGTGTGTATAGATGTGTATATATATGTGTGTGTGTGTATAGATGTGTATATATGTGTGTGTGTATATATGTGTGTGTATAGATATGTGTATGTGTGTGTGTGTATAGATGTGTATATATATGTGTGTGTATATATGTGTGTGTATAGATGTGTGTATGTGTGTGTGTATAGATGTGTATATATATGTGTGTGTGTATATGTGTGTGTGTATAGATGTGTATATATATGTGTGTGTATATATGTGTGTGTATAGATGTGTGTATGTGTGTGTGTGTATAGATGTGTATATATATGTGTGTGTGTATATGTGTGTGTGTATAGATGTGTATATATATGTGTGTGTGTATATGTGTGTGTGTGTAGATGTGTGTATATGTGTGTGTGTGTATAGATGTGTGTATGTGTGTGTGTGTATAGATGTGTATATATATGTGTGTGTGTATATGTGTGTGTGTATAGATGTGTATATATATGTGTGTGTGTATATGTGTGTGTGTGTAGATGTGTGTATATGTGTGTGTGTGTATAGATGTGTATATGTGTGTGTATAGATGTGTGTATGTGTGTGTGTATATATAGATGTGTATATATATAGATGTGTATATATATGTGTGTGTGTGCGTATAGATGTATATATGTGCGTGTATAGATGTGTTTATGTGTGTCTGTATGCATAAAATGTATGTGTGTCTGTATGCATAAAATGCATATATATGCATGTGTATATATATATATATATATTTCTGCGTGTATATATATATATATATTTATATATATCTGCGTGTATGTATATATATATATATATATATATATATATATATATATATGTAATTTTGCTCTTGCACATTTGGAACATTTGAACACTTTTATCCTAATTCACCCTTTGCCGATGGCTTGTAAACTGAGCACGCTTTTGGAGAACACACCCTTCTGTGTTTCATTGATTTTTTTTTTCTCACTCAAGGCAAATTTTAACATCTATGTAAGCCTTTAAAATGGTTGACCTAGGTGGAATAAATCCTAACCATTATGATGGTATTTTTTTTTTTTTAAATTAATGTATATATAATGGACTCTCCCGTTCATTTTGGTGTACAAGGATCTGAGAACCTCATTGAATTTTTATGTTTTATGTCGTGTCTGACACTTTAGTCCCACTTGCGACCTGTGTACAGGTTAACATATTATGCAACAGTGAGGATCTTGGGACATAAGCTGTAGGGATATATTTGTTAACGGTCTTTGCCGCTATCTCTTAGTTTTGACCAACATCAAAATTTCTGATACCATTCTGGCAAAAATATCTCCAGTTATTTCTATCGAGAGCAAAACTTGTTTGGAGTTAGTATGAGGCACATTGACAGCTGAGAGGTTACTATTTAGCTTTTATTTATACCTGAATCATATATATATATATATATATATATATATATATATATCTAAAAACACACACACACACAATATAACTAAAATATGTATCTAAAAGGACAATATGAATAAAGATAAAAGGAAAACATATCTTAGCCGATTAGTTTTGCCCTTCGATGGACATCATCAAGGTAAATGTAAGGGTTTTATTATTTTGCAATAAGTATTTATAAACAAAACTACTAACAACAATTTTACTTTTGATTACAAGTACATGTTGCCAAATCCTTACATTTGCCTTGATAATGTCCATCAGAAGATGAAACATGTTGGCTAAGGTAAGTTTTCCTTTTGTCATGTATATCTCTAACCCTGATCTTTTCATCAAATGTGGCATCGGTGGTATTGAATCCTTTCTGATGCAATCACAGTTCAGATGGGCTGGTCATTTCATCAGAATGAGTGATGATCGGATGCCGAAAATCCTCATGTACAGCCAACTTTTTCATGGTAAGCGTGATGTAGGCTGTCCTTGGTTATGCTTCAAGGACAAACTCGGATGCAATTTAAATGCTGCAAACATCTCTATAGAAGAGTTCAAATTGAAAACCAAGCAAACTGGAGAAACACTTGCCACTGAGGTGTAACTAAGTTCGAAAAGAATTGTCACAGCCATCTGAGAGAATTAAGAATTAAAACTAAATCTTGGACCAATACATCAGCTCATATGACAGTCAGCCCTTCAGCATGTCCCTTGTTTGGACTTGTTTGCAAATCCTGTACAAGATATAAATATAAAGACTGAACGGAAAAACACTTGTACATTGAAAATGGCAGGAGTGCCCATTATGAGATATATATATATATATATATATATATATATATCATATCATATCATCTTGTCCAGAAAGTAATGTTGAATTTTTGTAGATGAAATGAGATTCTATTCTATTGTAAGAAAATCAAGAATTGTCAAGAACAATGACAAAGGCCCTTGTATGAAGCTTATTCTTTTGTTCGGAAAATATCTCTTTCCTACGTTTAAAGGTTTTGCCTAAATATTGCCTTACAGAAGGTACCCTAAGTAACTTTTTTGTCAAGGACATCATCATCATTATTAGCAATGACAAAAGCCTAGTATTAAGACGATTCTTTTATTTCTTGTCGAAAGTATCCTGGGGGTTGATGAAGCTTTCCTTCCTAACCTTTTGTTTAGCATAGAGTGGAACATCAACATCTTGATTATGTCATTACTTTGTGTTATTGATTTTAGTTGTTGCTGCCATTGAAAGACTTCAGGTGATATAGTAAAATTATTATTTGTAATAATATATTTAGTGATATATCATTGCATGTCTTTGATTGTTTCAAGAACAAATCAATTAGTTTCATCTTTGGGCTTTTGTCATTGTTAATAATGATCATGTTCATAACAAATTTGGTCTTCCATACATCTGGACAGAATTTCACTCCGTCTCCAAACATGCAACATTATTTTCTAGACATATTTGAAATGTTATGAATCACCAAAAGTGAAAAAAAAAAGTTTGAAATAAACTTCAAGTATAAAAAATAATCAAATGTGTTTATTTTTTTCTACACTATTTACATTATTCGGACTATTGTCTTCATCTTTGTCACCATATTTATTACAATGTTTCGGCCGTTGTACGCTCCGGCCTTCTTCAGGTGGTTGGAATGTTGAACTGAACCCTTTATTTCGCTCACTGAGGTAGACTGTTCTAGTCCCATGTGTCATGTTTAATGGATGTCAGTTATCAGTTCTCTCCTGTTAATTCCCCTCTCCAAGTTCTCCACTGCCTTAACCGGGTATTGAACTCACACTCTTTGGGTCCTGTCACTGGATCTAACTAACGCTTTTATCCACTGTGCAATGTGTTCTTTCTGTTTCAAATTTTCATTTCCAACAACTACTTTGTTTGCCTTGACAGATCGCGACAGCTATTAGGGAAATGTGATTAAATATACTTTAATATTTGATTTGACAAAAACTGATCATCGCCTATCAATTGTATATGCCAGCATTTTACATCCCATGACAAATAAGCTAAATAAGCATGATGTTTTGTCTGTTTTGCATGTAGGCGGCCATTTGCAGTGTGAAAAGTCTGCATGCATGGGTACAATCCTCATAATACCATTGACTGATAAGTATTTATGTTCAAAGATTTGTTTGAAGAAGCGAGCTGTTGAGAAAAGCTTTCAATTGCTTACAATGTACAGTTGACTGTATGTTTCCCAGTTTATGGTATGAAGTGAGATACTTTTCTTTCCTTGGCAATGGCCTTATTTTGATGTCTCTTCCTGTGTTTTACATTACAGAATTAGCCTACTCACAAGAACACATTCATATTAACAGATTGCAACAGCTATTAGGGAGATGTGATTAAATGTACTTTAATGTTTAAACAATATTCATTATTATTATTATTATTGTTTAGGTAATATGCATTATAACATAGCACAAACAGCTATATTGTGGAAAAATTTTTTTTGAAGATATACGCATTTTTTTACGTATTTATGGTTACTTTTTAACTTTTATCAAAAACTAGCAGTAGAGCCTGGCGTTGCCCGGGGATGTAACAGTAAGAGATAGATCAAGTATCGACCACCATAAAGACTGAAAAATAAAATTGACAAAGATTATTGTTTAAGGTTGACGGACACGCATGTCTTAATTCGTTTATTTTATTTTTTTTTTTTTTTACGAAGTGGTCAAACTCAAACAAAAACATTGTTTTCAATCGTTATGAGTCTACCGATTGAATAGAATTTTATTATAAACAATTCTCTTGTAAATGGAATTTTTAAAGCATTCTGAATGTAAAAATAAAGAAAAAAGTGTGCAAGACAATAAGAAATACTACCTGCCAAAAAAAAAAAAAGAAGCGAAGTTTTGTTGAAATCGGTTGAAAAATGTAAGAAATCCGATCCCATTTATAAACGAACACACACAGACAACCTGGGTTTTATAATAAGTATAACTCGATATGAGTTGTCCCCCTTTCATTCTCGTGATGCCTCTTAATCGTGTTTTCAAATTGATTTCGTGCAAAACAATTGTGTTTTTCCAATTTGTGGCGCTGTCAGAACCACCGCAAGGTAATTTTACGTAGTCCTGTGAAGTTTTGTTGAAATCGGTTGAAAAATGTAGGAAATCCGATCCAATATATAAACGTACAGACACACAACCTTTTTTTTTTTTATAATAAGTATGATGATATTCTTGAAGATTTAGTTATGGATAATATTATACATTAATTACTAATTTTTTTAATTAATAACTATTTGTGCTCAGTTGTTGACATTAATAGCTATCGGATGATGTGTTAAAATTTTGGAATAATGCAATATTAAAAATTTATATTTCATCTTTCTGATAGAATGTCGCGAACTGTTAAGAATTTTTTTTTTAGAGATTTGTGCTTCTAATGATAAGAAATCAATTTGAAAAAGTCAATTTATACAATGGATTTATAACATAACAACCTGCCTCCTCTTACGTTAATTTTTAATAAAATTTATGAAATTTACAGATCGCAGCAACAATTAGATGTAATTAAATATACTTTAATGTTTAAAAAATAATTTATTCATTATCTTTACTTTTTAACTTTAATCAAAAACGACATTTTTGTATCTGTGTATATCTCTGAGATGAAGTATTATATTTACTTGCATTATTATGGGGAGAAGAAGAAGACATCAAATCCTGGCTGAAAATTAATGAAAAACTGTTTAAAAAAGAAAATAAAAAGTATGAAAAAATATATCTTTCCCAATAGCTAACCTTTGGCAGGGTTGAAGACTCCATTTGTCTGTTTATTGCATACAAAACAATGTCGGGACATCTTGCATCGTTCTAAAGGACATTTTTCGCAAATGTTTACTTTTTGTGATGACAGGATTAATGTTGTTATTTTTATCCCCCTCTCAGACAAATTGTACACCTGGGAACTAGTTAGGAAATTCATAGAGACTTGAGGTATTATGGTGACTGTAGAACTTTCCTCTATAGTATTTATTGTAAATATTCATTGGGGTTTCATTTTTTTTTTTTTTTTTACTAATGTTTATTCAATACAAGGCCCAAGAGCCACTCAAGTAGAAGGTTACTTATGTGGAGTTGTATAAGAAAGGGCAAGATAACTAGAAATATAGTTAATTCTAAACTTGAAAAGGTCAAGATTTAATGAGGGGAATAAAATAAATCCCAATCCTCAACAGGCACAAACATTATAAATAGGTTATGAGTAAAAATATGTATTAATGATAAAATAAGGCGGGTAGAAGAAGACGACATCAGTTCTAGGAATTTTTGCTGAAAATTGATGAACAACCGCTTAAAAAAGAAAATAAAAAGCATGAAAAAAATATCTTTCACAATGACTAACCTTTGGCAGGGTTGAAAACTCCATTTGTCTGTTCATTGCATACAAAACAACGTCGGGACTTCTTGTATCGTTCTAAAGGGCATTTTTAGCAAATGTTTACATTTTGTGATGACAGGATTAATGTCATTCCCCTTCCAGACAAATTGTACATTTGGGAACTAGTTAGGACTTCATAGAGACTCTGAGGTATTAGGGTGGCTGTCGTAAGAATGGTAAGTAAGAATGTGTTGTTTTGGTAAGGAATACCGTGGTAGATTTGGGCTTGTAATTGTGGCAAACTAGGTTTAAGATAAGATGGATTGAAGACCAGCCTCTCCCTATCTCCACTTTTTGGCCTTGTGCCACATTTTTGTATTCTCAAAAGAAATATTACTTTATGGTAGCCAGACTTCATGAATTTATGCACAGTAATAGGTTAGCAGCAAGGTCTCCTCATTTTACAGTTGAAATGTCTTGATGCAACCGTAAGTTGGATGCTAACAGTTTCTTCTTTTGCACTTCTTGCTTATGGAACTCACTTCCTGCTTTTTGCTTCCCAGTCAAATTTGAGCTTCAAAAATTTAAATGCAATATCAATCGTTATCTTCTCTCTTCTTAATTCTTCTTTTATTGTCCTCTCTCCTTAATATTTTTCATTTCTTAGATTCTCTCACACTGAGTAACCCCTTGTGCCTTAGTGGATGAAATTTGCTTTGATTGGGGTGAAAATAATTTAAATAAAAAAATTCATTGCATCATTGGCAGATTGGAATTCAAATTCAACTCTTTCTTCTACTCCACCATATTGCCTGTCAAATTCAAACTAGAATGAAAAAACAATTAACCACTTCCAAAAGGAAAGTGATCATCTCTTTCCATGAATTTTCTTTGATGAAAAGTGATAAAAATATAATGGAGTTTATTTATTTTTTATTTTTTTAAGATAGCATTTGTCATCAGAAAGTCACTAATTAGTCAATTAATCAATTTGGGACTACTTTATTGCAAATTAATTAGCAGAACCTGTCATTCGTTCGGCATTCATTGAATTTGAACAGTTAGTTAAAAAGACGCAAGTTGGTTCTCAAAAAAAAAAAAAAAAAAAAATTGGTCCGATGGACGCAATGGCAGTGATTTTAATCTCCAGGAGTAATAATCAATGTTTACGTACAGTATAATAATAATAATAATAATAATAAAAAAAAGGTTCTTTTTCTTTTTACACTATTTTCACCAAATGTAAGACGCAAGAACCCCTCAAGGTAGATGGTTACTGAATGTGTTTGTTTTATGGGTATAATACCGCTAGGAAAGGTATGTATCCATTTCTCCCTCCAGCTATGGTTTAAATAGTATGACTTGTATCTGGAAAAATCATTGTTATTCTAAAAAAATTGGAAATGCAATCTTCAAAAAAAACATTTCTTTGGCAATGTATGAATCCATTTCCTCCCTCCAGCTATGGGTTAATTAGTAGAACATGTATCTGGAAAAATTATTGCTTATTTCCAATAACCTGAAATGGCCGAAACGTTGTGAATATGGCAATGAAGATGAGGATAACAGTCCGAATAATGTAAATAATGCATGTAATTATAATACCTCATCTTAGAGAAATAGACGAAAGTTTACATGCTATTATATTATTTGCCTCTTGATATTTAAATACATGGACTTTTATTGTTTTATAATAGCGAGTCTCACAAAAATAGACTCGTTTAATTATGACACACATATGTGAAATTTTAAGTTATAATAATTCATGAATTTTTTTTAAGTGTCTAGCTGCAAAGACACTTTAAATAATTATAAGTTATTATAGCTTAAAATTCCATTAAGTAAATAAATAAATCGACATGTGTGCGTGTGGGCGTCTATATAGAGTGCGTCAGACCGTCAGAACCCCCCTCCCTCAGATTGCAAACAATTAAATTTATTGATGCAAAACTTGGTGCACAGATACAGTAATAGTCAGATAGCCCATTATATATATATATATATATATATATATATATATATATATATATATATATATATATATGTATATATACAACATGCCTGGCCGCACACACAACTCCGTAAAATCCTCGTCGAAAACACAATTATACTTCAACATGAAAACAATAGACAAAAACTAAAAATCCTTGAAGCAATATACATCAAACAGTTGAAACCCAACTTAAACAAAATCAACTATGGAATCTCTACAAATATCCTTAAATGTCTATAATTGGTAACAGAAGCCATTGGTTTATACCAACGGCTTCCCATACTTAATACTTCTCGAATTCACTCTCGCGTGGTCATGTGTGACGTCATGAGCTGCGGTGCGATTTTCGCTTCTAGCGTCTTATATGCACGTGTTTATCGTTGCTAGGAAATCATCCATGTAAACAATCACAGACTATCATCACTGTCTTGTCCATATATTGCTTAATATGTTGTACAGTAATTGACATCTTTGATAATGGTTTATGTAAGCAGAAAGCTTAGATTCGATTAAAAAATATGGATCAATATTGTGATTTTCTTCGTTTAATGATAATGTTATTAAGGTTGTCAGACGTTATGAAAAGAATTTACATAAAATAGACAACACTTGTCTATATTATTTAATGAAACATATATTAATGCATGTTTCATTAAATAATATTGACAAGTTTTGTTTATTTATTTTAAGTAAGTTCCTTTAATATTGTCTGATAAGCTTAATCACATTATCGTTGAAAGACAAAAGGAAGCACAATATTGATACATTTTTAAATCCAATCTAAGCTTTCGGCTTACACAAGCCATTATCAAAGATGACAATTTCAATAAATCAAACAAAAACGGACGAAACAACAATGTTAGTCGGCCCTTGCTGCTTGAAAAATTTCAAAGTAACGTATATACGAGACGCGGAAGCGAAAATTTCCTGTCGCAGCTCGTAACGTCACACATGACCACGCGAGAGTGAAAAACGAGAAGCATTAAGTATGGGAAGCCGTTTGTATATACCAATGACTTCTGTTATAAATTATAGACGTTTAATAATATTTGTGGAGGTTTCATAGTTTATTTTGTTCAGGTTAGGTTTCAACTGTTTTATGTATATAGCTTCAAGATTGGATTTAAACATGTATCAATATGGTGTTTTGATTTCGTCTTTCAATGATAATGTTATCAAGCTTATCAGACAATATGAAAGGAACTTACTTAAAATTAAAAAAACCCAGTAAAATCGACCTTGCTAACCGAAACGCTCCTCTGTGGCTAAATCGGTAAAGCACGTCAGGCTGTATGACAGTTACGTATACAGGTTTTTGTTCTTTTATTGTCCTCTCTCCTTAATAGTAGTTTTTCTCATATTCTCTAATACTCAGTAACCCCTTGCGTCCTAGTGGCTTTATTGCCTTTGATCTTTAAAAATTTAAATGTAATATCAATCGTTATCTTCTGTCTTCTTAATTCCTTTTCTTTTATTGTCCTTTCTCCTTAACAGTAGTTTTTTCTAATTCTCTAACATTCACTAACTCCTTGTGTCTTAGTGGCTTTATTGCCTTGTTTTAGATTAAATGATTACAAAAAAGAAAGACTGAATAATATGATGAAATAATAATAGTGAAAATGCTTCCGACCGATGAATATCCTCCTGGTGGGATCAAGTGTGCCAGTTGTTTTGAAGGTGGGAGTGATTTTGCGTGTTTGAAATAACTCGAGAAGGTCCAATTGTATTGTAATCCCAGACAACTAAAGATTAAAGGCCAATAACCTCTTTTAGTAGAAAGAAAATAAAGTTTCCATTTATTTTCCGACCCGAATATTCCCCTATTTTGTTCAAACACATCTTAACGTGACGTGACCCAAAGCATTGTTGGCGATGCGCATGCGTCTAGCAGCACGCAACGCAGCATTTTTCTGATTGGAAAAAAATCATAGGTGGGCGTTTCTATAGGACACAAACTGACTTGAAGCCTGGCTATTTGTAACCGGTTCGTGTGGCACGACTATCGATATTTGGATTGACTTTTCGGCTCAGGCTCGCTATATGATGTTTCATTGTTATTAATAACTTTTTTTTTTTTTTTATCATTTCGCTACAATAAAGCCATTAAGAGCAAGGGGTTACTGAGTGTGAAAGAATATGAGAAAAAGAAATAAATTATTAAGGAGAGAAGACAATAAACGAACAGGAATTAAGAAGACAGGTTATTTACATTGTATTTAAGTCTGTGAAGTTCAAACTTGACTGGGAAGCGAGAAGACGGAAAGTGAGTTCCACACGCAGGAAGTGCGAGAGAAGAAACGGTTAGCATAGAACTTGCTGTTACATCTCGAGAATTCAAATGTAAAATGATGGGAAGTAATTGCCATCTAGTATTACGCTTAAATTCCTAAAGACTAGGTATCGTAGAGGAAAGTAATATTTGTCTATATTTCTGAGATGAGGTATTATGTACACTATTTACATTATTCGGACTATTGTCCTCATTTTTGTCGTCATATTTATTACAACGTTTCGGCCCTTCAGTATCTGTCTATATTTCTGAGATGAGGTATTATGTACACTATTTACATTATTCAGATTATTGTCCTCATCTTTGTCGCCATATTTATTACAACGTTTCAGCCTTTCAGTATCTGTCTATATTTCTGAGATGAGGTATTATGTACATTATTTACATTATTCGGACTATTGTCTTCATCTTTGTCGCCATATTTATCACAAGGTTTCAGCCGTTGTAAGCTCCGGCCTTCTTCAGGTGGTTGGAATGTGGATCTGAACCCTTTATTTCGCTCGCTAGGGTAGACTGTTCTAGTTTCACGTGCCATATCTAATGGATGCCAGTTATCTCCTGTTAATTCACCTCTCCAAGTTCTCCACTGCCTTATTCAGGTATTGAACTCACAACTCTTTGGGTCCTGTTACAGGATCTAACCAACGCCTTTATCCACTGTGCCATGTGTCCTTAAGGCCAAGAGGGAGGATAGGGGAAGGCTGGTCTTCAGTTTGTCTTATCTTAAACTTAGCTAGCCGAAATTCATCACTCAAACAGACCTTACACCAAAACAACGCATTTTTACTTACCATTCTTACTACAGTCACCATAATACCTTAGAGTCTCTATGAAGTTATAACTGTTTCCCGTATCTACAATTTGTCTGTGGTGGGTTGGTGAGTAATAAAAATGTGGAAAGTTCATCAGAACAATTACCATGAAAGTATTTATAGAACAGGCACATAGAAGCTACATTATGTCGACGGGAAATTAAATTAATCGGGGATGTCAGGTCAAGACTAATAACATTGCAGATTCTTCTTTGGATTTTATCAAGAATCTCTAAATATATAGCGGGAAGTGCGCCTGAAAAAAGTGTTAGCATAGAACTTACAGTTGCATCTAGCTATTCCGACTCTAAATTGATGAGACCTAGCTGCCAATCTAGTACGACGCTTAAATTCATAAAGTCTAGATACCATAGAGGAAGGTTCATCAGAACAATTACCAGGAAAGTATTTGTAGAAAAGGAACAGAGAAGTTACGTTACGGTGGTAGGAATTTAACTAAAGCGGATATGTCCGGTCAGGACGAATAATATTGCTGATTCAGAAGCACCAGGCCATATGTAGCAGCAATATTCAAGGCATGGGCGTGATACAAAGATTAGGAGCGGAAAGGAGTGTGGCCCTGTTGCTGCGTGCTTCGCTGAATGCTACTCTTACTTTTGTCCGGGTCTGTTGATTCGTCCAAGGCGAGCCCGCTCTGCCCCAATCCTTCGTCCCCACGTCGTGCTTCAGTATCCGCAGGAATATCAGTGAAGAACTCTCGAAGATCAATCTTGACCCCTCTCTGTCCCGGCGAGGCTTAAAACTTAATTAACCTCAACAACACTCATTATGAAGTGTAAAAATAATAACTTATTTTTGGTACTATGATTAATATTATGAACATATAAACTAAAAGCATTTGAAGAAGTTTCCTCGTAGGAAGAATTAACCTGGGAGGAGGAGGTTGACTGGCGGTTGCAGTTATGGGTAAACAACTCAGAGTCATTCAGCTATTTAAATGAAGGCAGTTGAAAGTAGAGTATTCATTCAAGCGTATCTTAGGCAAACTAGACCTAGCGGAGCTCATCCCTCTCTGGCTCATATCATAGCCTCGGTCACGGACACGTGGCCGTTGATTCTATCAATTTGAGTAACTTTAATTCATATTTTTTTACGCTTCATCTTGTGGAAATTTATTTTTGTAATGTATGACCCTGTTGTTGCATACTTCGCTCTTACTTTGGTCCGGGTTCATTGGACCGTCCAAGGCGAGGCCACTCTGCCCCAATCCTGCGCACACACGTTGTGTATCAGTGAAGAACTGTCGAAGATCAAGCTTGACTCCTCTCTGTCCCGGCGAGGCTTAAAACTTAATTTACTTCAACAACCCTCATTCTGAAGTGTAAAAATAACAACTTTTATTTATGGTACTATGATTAATGTTATGAACTCATAAACTAAAGGTATTTGAAGGAGTTTCCTCATACAAGGAATTCTTAATCTGGGAGGTAGAGGTTGACTGTCAGTTTCAGTTATGGCTACACAGCTCAGATTCGTTCAACTATTTAAATGAAAGCAGTTGATCGAGGGAATTCAAAACGCCTCGCAGAGAACAGGTCTTTAGCTGATTGAAGCGCCACGGTCATCCAGTAGGGAGAGTGTTTGTATACTAGGGGTGAGTTCCAGTTCTGCTTTTTTGGCAACTGCTATTATGGGAGTACAAATTCCAGTTGCATTGCTCTGATTGGCTAGCCAATAATAATCTTGACTAATTGTCTTGTGTCATCAAAGGGAGGAAGAAAAAGATCACAATAGCCTTAATCCATTTACTAAAAAAAAAAAGTAAAAACGAAACAAATTGTCTTTGCCTGTTGCGTATTCTAACGTAAACAAAGATATGTGTTGAATGGCCTTTCGAGATCCTACGTGGCCGAACAGTGTAAGGCACATCAGATCTAATGTTGGTTTCCCTTAGGGGACACAGGTTCGAATCCTTCTGGTGGGTACATGTTTTTAAAGTCACTGGTGTTGCCAGTAAAATTAATTAACTTCAGCAACACTCATTAACACGTGTAAAAAAATAACTTTTATTCGTGATTGATTAAGATCATTAAACTAAAAGCATTTGAAGAAGTTTCCTCGGAGAATAAATTCTTAATCTGGGAGGAAGAGGTTGAGTGGCGGTTGCAGTTGTGGCTACACAGCTTAGAGTCGTTCAACTATTTAAATGAAGGCAGTTGATCGAGGGAACTGAAAACGCGGCGCAGAGAACAGGTCTTTAGTTGATTGAGGCACCACGGCCATCCGGCAGGGAGAGTGTTGGTCTACTAGTGCCGAGACCAATTCGATCTTCTGCTTTTTTGGCAACTGCTTCTATGCTCCAATTGCATTGCTCTAAACTGGCTAGCCAATGATAATGCTTGACCAATGGTCTTGTGTCATACGCCTTGAAGAGGCGGAAGCAGAGCCCCAAATACCTAATATGATTGGTGATCCAATCAAAATAATGGCTCTGTGTCGTACGTATCGAAGGGGAGCCGGGAAGCTCCATCTCATTGGCGGGTCAATCAAAAATGGTGTCCTTGTTTCACCAATATCCATCTTCAGTGGAACATTTTTCATATTCTGGAATCTCACCCTTGTTTGATCTGATTCTTACAGAAAGTGTGTTATATCCCTGATCAAAAGAAACCTGACCTGAAAGATTTGCTTTGTGTCACTCATTCCAATGAATAATTTCTTTATCAAATGAAAATAACATTTAAGTTAAGGCCTAACACTGTACCTACGACCAATCCTACCATAGATTTAAAATTTCATCTCTCATGTTATTTACTCTATAAGTGATACAAACCAGAAAATGTATGGTATCAGATTGTTTTAATAACGAAAAACATTTTTCTTTCTTTAGTAGATCGCCAGTCAACCTTTGACACGAGTCAACCTTTGACACCAGTCATGGTGTCATAGTAGTCTGCCCCACTCTCACTTTTCTTTGCTCCCGCAGATATGGTAATTCGTGACATTAAGTGTTTGTCTATGTACATCCGATAAAAATGACGAACAGTAAAAGTTTTCGGAAAATAAAAAAAAATGTTTAAAACCTTTTTTTATTTTTTAAAGTTAAAAAAAAAAAGTTAAAAGATTCAGGTAATTAAAAACATATGCAGTCACCACACTTTCAAACTTTACTAACATAAGGCAGGAATGTGTTGAGGTTGAAGAGAAACACTTAACCGATTGGTCTCCTAAGAATTATGGGGGTAAAAGGCAGAGAAGGGAAATAAAATAACACTATCCCAGAAAACCACGGCGCGGCGGGCGGCAATTAACTTTGTTTGTTTGTTTGTTTGGGTTTTATGGCATATCAACCACTGTGGGTTATTTAATGCCAAATCCAGTTTATATGAATTTTAAATGCCTATTTTGTATGGAATAAAAAACGTATAGCTGGCAACATTATTGTTTCAAAAAAAAAAAATAAACGTCTAGCTGGCAACATTATTCCTTTTCTACAAAAAAAAAAAACAAACTTAGAGCTGGCAACATTATTGTTTCAAAAACTTAGAGCTGGCAACATTATTGTTTCAAAAACTTAGAGCTGGCAACATTATTTTTCTGAAAACATTATCTGAGACCTTGCTGTTGGATGCAGTTTATCGCCATACCCAGGACGCGGATGTAGTTTACCGTCATACCCAGGACGCGGATGTAGTTTACCGTCATACACAGGACGCGGATGTAGTTTACCGTCATACCCAGGACGCGCAATTAACTTTCAGAAAAAAAAAAAAATGCGCCAACTACCCACTGCTGGTTTTCCCGTCGCTTTTATTGACATGAGACAATTGACAAAAACTGAGATCTGGACAAGCTGCAGAGAGGCCCGTATCTGGACATGACAAGTTGTTCTGCTGCTAACGGAGGAAATCCCGGATGTAACTGGTCTTAACAGACATGTCCGCACACGATTCTGGGCCTCTTTTGAGTCTGTACTGACGCACTTTCACTACACATTTGTAAATAACAGTTAAGTCCAATAACACTGTAAAAGTCAGGTATCGATTTTACACTCTCTCGATATTATGAACAGGCAACAACAAAAAAGCAATAGTTGCATAATCTATTACATGGATCCTTGCACAACTCTTCTTCAATGAAGCACTTTGGTCGAAACCTCATAGAGATATTTCCAGTTCAAAAGTGTCTCCGAGCCCTTGTTAGAGAAGAATTATTTTCCACCCTTCAACCTCTCTCTTTCACAGGCGGAATGTGGCGTATCTCTCACTGCTCTATCGCCACTGCCATCGAAAGTGCTGCTCAGGACCCGCCATGCCACTTACATCGTAGCGAACCACCCACATTCCCTCCGTATTTCATTAGTGATAAGTAAATTCCTCTCGAACAGCTTCTTCTTACGAACCACTGCCCTATGGGACAGATTTCCAAGAGAATGTTTCGCCGATTGCTACAAACTTAACCTGTTCAAGCTAACTGTTATCTTCCCCTCCTATCCATATAAACTACCTACTAACATAACGCTCTATATTGAGTGACCCTCGGGCCTTGTACAGGGTAATCGAACGCGAATCTCATGACCTATCAGCGTCGGAGCGGCGCCACATGTACTGCAGCCACAGTAGAAGTGGTGTTTTTTGGGCAAGATAGCCTGATGGAGCCCAATCCTCTCTAGGCCAATTTTTTTTTTAAATTCAGAGTTACCTTCTCCTAGACCAGTTTCCACCCAAGGCAACAGAACCCAGACTGTCCTGCTATTTAGCCATAAATGCGGGGAGAAGAGGAGAGATTCGTACCTTTCCCAAGGGTATTAGCACGTAAAGATCCGGTTCCTCAATCCGATTACTCCACCGTGCCCCGCACCTATAAAGGTTGGGACCCTACTGTATATAAAAAAATTTCTGTCGAGGCTCGAACCACGTGAGCGGAAGTCAGTGGGATAAACGGCTGAAAGTCGACATAACGTTTTGCAGAACTACGTTTACAATCCAACCAGGAAATGTCTGCAACCTTTTTGTCTAGGTCAATAAATCGTTCGCCATGAAGCAGTTGAATGCTGAGTGGCGGGAAAGTGCAATTTCCTTTTCTTCTTGTTCTTTTTTTTTCCAACGTTATCGAACGGTCGGGAGTTGAAAACTTAATCAACTGAAAACTGACCGATTTGATTCTTGAAGATACACTCCGCCTACTTGAGCCAGAAAGGTACAATTCCTAAAGGAGGAAACGTTGTTCTATGGCCCTGGTGATGCATCCATGTAATATAACACCTAACGTTGGCCGCCGCGCAGTGATTGCAAGAAATTAATCTGATTGTAGCTTGTTTGTTTGAAACCATAGAACCACGCAGCATCAACACCGATATCGTTTGGAATTAAACACGAAGTCTTTCAAGTAGAGAAGACACAAACATAGAAAGAAGAGTAAAGGCTGCATTTTCCCATCGGATTTAACCTTTTGGGCATTACTCCATCTCATATTGCCTTCGAGGATGCCGGATAGGTGATGTTCTGTTCAGGGCTGTGGAAAGAGCGGGCATTAATGGTTTCCCTTTACGTCTGCTCTGAGATCTAGTAGTAGCAACAGGGAAGCTGTCCGAGTCTGGGGAAATTAGTCTCCTCGGCAAGCCGACTACTAAATTTAAAACCAATTACGTGGCACACTCAAACGCACGGCCACGTAAACATACACACACATACACACGCACATACACACAGACGACGTCAATTCTTTCTGCTATATATTTAGAGATGCTTGATAAAATCCAAAGAATCTTCAATGTTATTGGTCTTGACCTGGCATCTCGGCTTCAGTAATTTTCCCATCGCCGCAACGTAGCTTCTCTGTGTCTTTTCTATAAACACATTCAAGGTAATTGTTCTGTTGAACTTTTCACTTTAGTAACTCGATTTTATGAATTTAAGTGCAGTACTAGAGTGGCAGCTGGGTCTCATCAATTTACAGTTAAAACGGCGAGATGTAACATGACAGTTTCTTCTCTCGCACTTCTTGCTTGTGGAACTCTCTTTCGACTTTCCCAGTTTCCCAGTCACTTTTGATCTTGAAACATTTAAATGCAATGTCAATCGTTATCTTCTATCTTCTTAATTCTTTTTCTTTTATTGTTTTTCTCCTTAATAGTAGTTTTTCTCATATCCTGAGTGTTAACTTTAATGTTCAGATTATATATATATATATATATATATATATATATATATATATATATATATATATAGGGTGCGATTGATAAATTGTCGTCTAAATTATGCAAAAATGAAAATAACACTGACATCTCATTTTAACAGATATATTTACCAAAATTAAACAAAATTATCTTGAAATACTAAAAAGTAAATTTTTTCAATAAAAATCACCATCGGCTTCAACCTCGGCTTCCAAACGACTTTGTAATCTCCGGCAACTCTTCTGGACAGTCTCAAGTTGGTGAATGCTGCCACAATCCTTGCATCATGGTGCTCTTTTTCTCACAGATGGTGCCCAACTGACCCTACTATACTGTGCAGTCAACAATAAAAAAGAAACAACATGCATACGCGAAATTAAAAATATAAAATGTCAAAAATTTACCCACTGCTCCCCGTCTATATATATATATATATATATATATATATATATATATATATATATATACAGACAGCGTGATTTATTCTATTAGGTGCTCTGGTATTACCCACAATCTATAAATCTATAATTCAACTAATTTACATTAATCTTACTGGGCTTATGTTTAAATCCCCCATCGCTTATTAATAATATTGGACACGTGTAGTACAAAAACTATTTACTGTGAATCCTAGAAAAGCACACTCGGGGCTTTTATAAGAAAGGCCACATAGTAGGAGCTGATATTAAACGACAAACAACGAAAAGTCCTTGCCATAAATAAACTCCAAATCTAGACTGCTTCCCCTGGCATATGATACCTAACGCTCCCACCAATCACTAACACAAAACCATTATGATTAACAAGGTGTCTACCAGAGGAGGACTGACAAATTTAAAACAATACTCCTAGACAGACACTTAGGGGCTGATGATAGCCGCGTACAGAACGACTTGAAATAGGCTATCCTTATGTTGAGGTAATTTTTTTTGCTGTAATATATATATATATATATATATATATATATATATATATATATATATGTCATTTATTCGAAAATTATAACATGAAATGTTCTAAAATCACTACAAAAATAGCCATTTTGTTTCAACACTTCCAATGTCTTATCAAGTGATGGTGTTGAATGTAGAATAAAGGGTTTTAAAAGGTTCAAATCCATCAAACACCCCTCGCTAGGGGTAAAGCAGTTACATAAGATTGATTGGTCATTCCAGCTTATGTAACAGCGTTTACTCTAGCGAGGGAATGAGGGCGACTCGACCCTACGTACGGGGCATGGCGGGCCCTAGCTGTAAAGGTCTGAACTGGTGGCACTGAGGCATGTAGTCAGAACATTTGCCGTGGGGAAAGATAGAGAAATGTTTCTTGTGTGGGAAAAAAGGTTTGAAGGATTGAAAATGATTCATCACCTACAAGGCCGGGGAAACTGTCAAGGCTGGAAAATGTTTATTGGTCATATTTAATTCTTGTAATGAACATGTCAGGAGGAGTCTGGTACATTTGATTTTGTTTCATGATATATCAACATTTCTATGGCTTATTTAATACCGAAATTTAAATATTTTTTATGGCTTCAACTAAATATATTTTGAACGCAATTGTATGCCTTCAACTACTGATAAAATGTATCGTTGCTAATTCTACTATAAAATATATTTCTAGTCATTTTCTTCTTAAATTATATTATTGGTAATTTTACTGCAAGTATGGTACGGGTGTAACAGGAAAATTATCCAAATCATTTAAAAGCAAAATTGTTCATTTGTTAGGTTAAGCTTTGAACCGGTGTATCTTAGAAATGATTAAAGATATCTTGCTGGAATTCTCCGAGGTTTTTATACCACTATAACAGAAGAATCCCGATGAAATCGATCGTAAACGAAAATGACATGTTCATCATTAATTAATCGTAGCTAAGGATCGGAAGCTCATGAAGGAGGGAAATAAGGTTGATATATATATATATATATACACACATATATATATATATATATATATATATATATATATATATATATATATATATTATTCCAGGATGATCTTCCAACTTATTCAAGGTGATCTTTGCTCTCTCTAACCTTCTAACTTTCTGTCCTGGAGTAACAAGGTGTCTCACAGGTTTCACGTACGTTTTCATTTTAAAATCTTTTTTTCATTGCTCTTTGGACTGTCATAGCTGAAACTCCTCTCTCACGAACCAAACGTCTTATGGATTGAGTTGGATCTTTTCGAATTGATCGCTTTAGCTCTAAGTTGAAACGATGATCCCTCTTCCTGTTGTGACCTCCTGTTCCAGTCTTCCTCTCTACTGTTCCCTCTTTTATTTAAATTTATTCACTGTTCTCTTGATAGTTCTTGAATGGACTTTGAAGATGGAAGTCAGAGTATGAATGTTGGTCCATTACTGAAGGTCTGAATGATCTTTTTCCTCTCACTGTTGCTCACTTGAGAAGACAGTGGGGCTGACACAAAATGATTTTAACCTGTTTGCTTTCTAGCTGAATAACTCAAAGGGTTTTTCAGTGATTCTTACGGCAAATAGTGTCAAGGTGGCTAAACTTTTTATCTGAAAACCTGGAAAAAAGAAACTCAATTAGTTTAGTATTTTTTTTTGTTTTTTTTTTAGATATTAAACACTTTGTGGGATGGACAATTATCCCATGTTGTTAAATGATTTGAACAATTTTGCTGTTACACCCGCTATTGTTGGTAAATTTCTATGTAAAAATGTGTTGCTGTTATTCTTACTATAATAATGTATGTTTATACTTTCATAATGTTTTGTTTTTGTTTTTTTTAGGGGGGTCACTATTTGCTGGGGACTTAACATGTTCTACCACCCGGGTCAGGGTGAACCTGGGAACAACAGCAATTAAGAAGTGGTTCAATTCTTCTCGAAACTTCCAATCTTCCGAGATGAGGCATTGCTGCCGGATGTAGTTTATTGTCAGACCCAGGAATGGAGCGGCATATGGAGCTTATGGGCTTAGTTATAGCGAAGAAAACGGCGACCTACCTCGTCAAACCAAGCGACAGGGTGTCGCATGTATCCT
This sequence comes from Acanthosepion lycidas, assembly GCA_963932145.1. Taxonomy (NCBI): domain Eukaryota; kingdom Metazoa; phylum Mollusca; class Cephalopoda; order Sepiida; family Sepiidae; genus Acanthosepion; species Acanthosepion lycidas. Next base: position 6,628,024 of record OZ010606.1, on the reverse strand, counting down.
ACGACGGAAAGAGAAAATTACTTAAAAGGAGCGTATTCCGCATGACACGCTGAAGACGGAGTATTTTAGAAACAAGTCAGTGGCTCTAAAAGTATTTTGATATGCAAAAATTGAGCGTCCTCTTCCAGTTGACGACGAATGAAAAAAAAAGTGCTTGGCGATAAAAGCAAAAGAGAAAATAAAATTTGGGCATTTTGGCTACCGCGTTTTTCGGAGAGAGTTATTTTTCTGACTGGTTACGTGCATTCGGATTTGTGAGATAGTACCTGTGAATCGAGTTTTCAGCATTTCTTTCTGATCGCTTACAGTAGTAGAATAAACAGTATTAATTGCATTTATCGGCCTGAATGTTCGAGAAATTTCGTAGAAAATATGCATTCTCTGACAGGAATCGAACCTCTAACACTTATGGGAACCGTTATAAATCCTGACGTGCTGTTCCGAATTACTTTTTATAAGCACACACACCGACGATTTTTCTTGATCGATCATTTCTGGTCACGAAACGTATCTTAACGTAGACAATGACAACATATTATGAAATGGATTAAGTCTGACAATTATTTTAATATATTTTCGGTTTATACTTTATTTTTATAGATACAATTTATTTAAATGCTCTAATTAAAAAAAAAAATGAACAGTATTAATTACATTTACCGGCCTGAAAGTTCGAGAAACTTCGTAGAAAATATACGCTCTTCGACAGTAATCGAACCTAAAACCCTTATGGGAACCGTCATATCTGAGCTATAGAGAAGCGTCTGGTTAGTAAAGTCCGAATTTCTCTTTATAAGCACACACCTTCGACAACTTTTCTCGATCGATCATTTCTGCTCACGAAACATATGTTAACGTAAAAAAATGACAACATATTATGAAATGCTGTTGTAGTATATTAACAGCAGGTGTTGTAAGCTTGGGTGTGCGGGTGGTGTAATGGATAATGGCTTGGAATGGTTAATCGGAGAGCCGGGTTCCAATTACTGTTAGGTTCGTTATATTTACTTACGTGCCTTAGGAAAGGCATGAATCCAACTCCTTTCCCCCAGCTATGGCTTAATTAGTGAGACTTGTATCACTAAGTCATTATTATCTCCCCCACCACCAAAAAAAAAAATTCTTAAACGCTCAATATATTTTCTTGCTTTAAATAACCTGCAAAGGGTTTATAAGTCGTAGAAAACAGATAATAAAAAAAAGGAATCCGTGGCGAGCCAGGATCGCTTAAACAAAAGTACAAGTAGTTAAGGAAAACAAAAACTTTTTGTGGCTTTTAATCGAACATGTATCAATGAAAGACTGTTGCCTAAATGCTCATTATTCATTTTATTTAGCGTATTTAGCGCCGCCGCTGTGGTCATCACTCCCCGCTATTTCACAATTTTGGTTCATGGTGACATGGCGGAATAGTGCAATGGTTTGCCAGTTCCTTTTACACCGGGGAGGAGGTTACCCAGTCCTTCCTCTCAGATGAGGATTTGTTTTTGAAGTTACCTTCTTCCAGTCTTTGCCTAAAGAGGCGGAACCTACAAGACAGCAGGCTGGTTTGAATTTAGAGTTTCCTTCTCCCAAACTGGTTGCCACTCAAAGCGAAAGGTTCTATTTTAACCATAGAGGAGAATTAGATGGCTTCATAGCTTTCCATAAGGTTGGTGCAAAAATAATGTCGTTTTCTCGCATATGTTAACATGTGAGCGAACGACATTATTTTTGCACCAACCTAATAGAAGCACGTAAGCAAATGTAATGAATTCAAGTGCCATTCGAACCCGGCACTCCGATTCCGCAATTCGAGCAGCTAACCATTACCCCACCGTACCTTTTAAGGTAAGCGTGAGAATTCTATTTATATTTGAAATATTTAAGGCTGTTGTTTTCGTTCTTATGTCGAAAATCACTGAGTGATTAAAAGAAAGAAAAGACAAAGAAGCAGAAGCGGGAAGGAAGCCAGAAAAGAAGAAAGAAAGAACAAAAGAAAGAGAGAAAGAAAGTAAAAAGACAGAAAGAAAGAAAGAAAGAAAAAAGAAAGAGAGAAAGAAAGAGAGATAAAAGGAAAGAAATAAATAAAGAAAGAAAGAAAGAAAGAAAGAAAAAGAAAGAAAGATAAAAAGGAATAAAGAAAAAAGAGAGAAAGAAAGTATAGAGAAAGAAGGAAAGAAAAAAGAAAGAAAGAAAGAAAGAAAGAGAGTAAAAAAAGTAAGAGAGACAGGAAAGAAGAGAGAAAAGAAGAAAGAAAGAAATAGGAGAAAGAAATAACGAAAGAAAGAGGAAGGAAGAAAAAGATAGAAAGAAAGAAAGAAAAAAGAAAAAGAAAGAGAGAAAGAAAGATAAAAATTAAGAAATAAAGAAAGAGAAGGAGAAATAAAGAAAGAAAAAGAGAGAAAGAAAGAAAGAAAGAAAGAAAGAGGAAGGAAGAAAAAGATAGAAAGAAAGAAATAAGAAAGAAAAAGAAAGAGAGAAAGAAAGAAAGATAAAAATTAAGAAATAAAGAAAGAAAAGGAGAAAGAAAGAAAGAGAAAAAGAAGGAAAGAAAAAAGAAAATAAATAAAGAAAATGAGAAAAAGAAAGGAAGAAAGAAAGAGAGAGAAAAAAAGAAAGCGAGGTAGAAATTCGGATAAATTAGAATTTTCGTAACCAACCTTGAAATGACATTCTGATAAAATGGCCAAGCAGAAGAGTCTGTAAAATCGTCCGCAGATGATCAGGAATATTTGAATATTCAACATGCTCTGCTGTCTCCGTGGGTATTTGCTTTCTGACACTTCATCGGCCCGATGCTAACGAACCATTTTCACAGATCGCAGATGGATAACACGAAATTACATGGATATTGCGTACAGACACAGTCGCATCATTTGATTGACCGACCCTCGAAGCTGAAGGACAAAAGGCGGCGGATTGAAGAATTGGTCGTTGCTCGTCTGGTAAAAATCAAAACCGTTGCTTTATTTTGAAATATCTCGTTAGAAATTCCTTTTACAAATTTCATCATGAGGAACTTCGACCAGGTGTAATGGTTAGCAAACTTGTCTCGCTAGATCAACTACGACTGAGTAGGGAGTTCGATCCTCACTGGGAGTTCTATAATTTCGGCTTTTTTTCCACAGTCAGTCAGTTGTGTGATACACGCGTAGGCGATCATGTATCTTTTCACGAGGCAGATTTTTTTTTCCTGCAGTAGGTTGCCATTTCTTTCTGCAGTAGACCAGTTGCTATCCAAGGCTATAGAACCCTGTCTGTCCTGCTGGAGGGAAGAAGAAGAGGATTCATACCTTTCCCAAGGGTATTAGCACCTAAGTGAATATAATGTATTCGACTGGAATTCGAACTCGGCTCTCCGATTTCTCAATCCGAGCCACTATCCATTTGCTTCACTGTCTACGCTTCCTAATTCAGCGTAATTCATGAGGTGCAATAAGTTAGCAATCTTGTCTCGCTAAATCGATCAGGACTGGGTAGTGAGTTCGATCCTTAATGGGTGCTCCATACCGTTGGCCTTGTGCCACATCTAAGCTACGCTTACTAAATCAGGACATTACGACGTGGTGTAACGGTTACCAACCTTGTCTATGTAGATCAAGTACGACTGAGTAGTGAGTTCGATCCTCACTGAGGGCCCCATACTTTCTTCAGGAATACGCCGTTTTTCGTTTGATCTGACTCTTGTAAAGATAGACTATACCGGGGGGGGGAGACAAATTTTAAATTCATTTTGTTTTCCTTTGATGTGTCTCGGCATGTCGATTAACCAGTTTCATTTACCGTAATTCCCCAAGTATAATACGCATTTTTTCGAAAAAATAATAAGCAAAATTAGGGATGCGTATTATGCACAGCTACAAAAAAAAATCTTTAAAAAATTGCAGTTTCATAGGTCGATTTCAGTTGCGAAATGACTACTCACCACAAACATACGACAATTTGACACTAACATTCGGCGATTGCGACCCCATAAGAATGTCAAATACAATCATATCTACCTAACAATACTTAAAAATGGAAAATAAAATAAGGATTATCATAAAACTAAATTAGAATAATATTATTCTATGTTTAAAACCATTTTTTGCGAAAACTACATACAGATCCAGTAGATTGCACATTTTATCGAACAAAAATAGGTTAATGAGTCTGCGCAGTAGGCACAATATAAGTATTTCCGTTTCCTTTTTGAATCGTCGTGGTTGGAAATTTTGATAAATATCTTCAATTCCAGCTTGAATAAGAGTAGGAAACGCTGGCCGTCATGAAATTGGAGATGTACAATTTATAAGATTTGATAACCAAACAAAGGATGCGTATTATACGTGAGTAGAAAAATTTCACCACACTTTCAGCACAATTTTAGGGGTGCGTATTATAGACGAATGCGTATTATACATGGGGAATTACGGTACTTTCTTTATGCTTTTCGTTTTCGTTGTTAAGTCCACATTGTGATAACAGACTATCTGCCAGAAAAAGGGAAAATGATTTAAGAACCTGGACAGAAATTTACTGTGGATGAATCTGGCAATCAAAGCACTTTCTATACATTTTCCAGTTAGTAAATAGCATTTTCTCTTAATCACAACAGTATTTCACCTTTCTAGGTACATCTATCATCACAACGTGGACCCAACTTGTAAATTACAAATCAAGCAAGCACAACAATTTAAATACCTTGGAAGTGTTTTAACAGAGCTTGGAAAGTGCGAAACTGAAATCAGAAGACGTATTGGGATAGCGAAAGAAGCTTTTCAAAAGCTAAGCAAAGTATTAAGAAGGAGGAAAATTTCGATAGAAATAAAGAAAAGAATACAGAATGTTTACGTAATGTCGGGCAGTTAATGCTGGAATTCTCCTCACAGATTAAGTAGAGATTTTAGGCAACAGAAATGTAGCCCTACAGAAGGATGCTGAGAATACCATGTATTGAACATGTGAGTAATGAGAAAGTTTTAAAGAAAATGGAAACAAAAAGGACTTGCAGTCAAAATTAGAAAGTGAGTGTTGACAATATCTGGGATACATAATAAAGAAAGAAGGTTTGGAGAATTTGATACACACGGGACAAATTGAAGGCAAGATGGACGAAACTGCAGATATGAACAATTTCGGGGGATCTATGACGAGAGAAGTTTCGCTTAAAGGCATAATTCGGTTTTGCCTGGCAAAATGGTTCTCTGTAGCTTAATTGGTTAGAGCCTGCTGGGCTTAACGGTAGTTCCCTATATCTAGATAGTCACCGGTTCGAATCCTGGCAGATTTTTTTTATAAGATTTCTCGAACATTCAGACCGGTAGACGAAAATAAATAAATAAACCGGGCGTCTACTCAAATACGAGTAACCACTAAAAAATAATGTTTAAAGTGATAAGCAGGTATATAGATATATATTTGCCTTAAAAGTGTTTTTGATGGGAAAAGGGATATATGTTTGTGTTGTTATCTCTGTTTTTTTATTTTATTTTATTAAATAACATTAAGACTTCTTAATCCAGGCCGGTAGTTATTAATTTCAATCTTTAATAATAATTACAAATCAAACATGTGTCCCCACTGAAAATAAAATTCATCGTAATAGAAATATTAGGTTGGTGCAAAAATAATGACGTAATAATGTCATTTTTTGACGTTTAAAAATACGTCAAAAAACGACATTATTACGTCATTATTTTTGCACCAACCTAATAATATCCGATAAAAAAACATGGCCCAACGAGAAACGCTTTTTCCTCAAATAGGTAATTTAAACATTACTCTATCCCTGTGGTATCCGTGACCAAACACGTATCTCCACACTCTGGCTCAAATATATATATATATATATATATATATATATATATATATATATATATATATATATATATATATATATATATAGAGAGAGAGAGAGAGAGAGAGAGAGAGTTAATGGTCAGAGTTGAATCAAACATGGAAACAGT
>OZ010606.1:6614594-6617094 GCA_963932145.1 Acanthosepion lycidas | reverse complement strand
ACTACGGTTAAGCTTTTTATTTAATTTTTATTGTGTTCGAACAAGAGCTTTCTTTTCCGGACAAAGAGTGTGTAAAAACTGTCCAAATTTTTATAGTTCCGAGCGCTTTCGGCTATAACTTTAGCTATTATCAAGGATGGTTCGATTTTTCAACTTAATTGAGTGTGTGTGTTCTGTGTATGTCTTAGTGTGTAGTAGGGATGTTTTTAATTTCCGAATACGGTTAGTACATTGTGGCCTTGTTCGTAGTTAATATTGTTAAGATTTGGCTTTTTCTTTTTTATTATTAAAGCTTCCATTGTTTTTAATCTTTTTTTACAGGTGGATGCAGTTAATATATTTGTGTTTTCTACTAGTATGTTCCTAATGAAGTGTGGTAAATTTGTGTGTGTGTGTTTAAATGGGTTCTAATGGAGCTGTGATCAGATAGGCGTAACGTAAGACGTCTGGATAAGCATGTGGTTGTGTAACCGATGTAATTATTTATGAGTCCGGTTTGATCAGGAACACAGTTCCTTAAAGGCCATTTGAACTCATAGATAATGTTCGTTCTTTGTAATTTTGACTTGGTGTGTTGTTATTTTTGAGTTTAAGGTTTATATATATATATATATATATATATATATATATATATATATATATATAATTGAGGAAGCAAGGTGATAAAAGCGACTGAGAAGCAAGGGGAGAGTGAAATAAACGGAGAGGACAATAAAAGAATGGAATTTAAGGAGACAAAAGTCATTGCATTTGGATTTTTGAAGATCTAGGTTGACAGGAAAGAAGGGAACCGGAAGAGAGTTACACAACCTTACCGCTACACAATTTCAATAGTGAAATTATGAGACCTAACTACCAATCTAGTACTGCGTTTAAATTCATAACGTCGATGTACCAAAGAGGGAGGCTCATCAGAACAATTACCATGAAAATATTTATAGAAAAGACAAAGGTAAGCTACGTTATGGCGGTGGAAAGTGAATGATACCAGGCAAGGTTTTTAGAGAGAGAAAAAAAGAACGTTGATATTTGTCTACGCTGAAAAGTTGCCGAAAAAGGCCGCCCTTGTAATTTGTCTTATGTTTCATTTGCTGTCATACGTGTCTGAAAATATTTGTTTTTGATCAAATCTTGTTAAATTGATACAGGGTTTGGTCTGTCCTGTAAAGCCCACACAAAGTTACAATTTGAAATGTCATCTAAAGCTAAGTTATCTGTTTTGACGCCTTTATCTTGCTGATTATAACTTAGATAAAAAAAAAGGCGTTGCATGGAAAACAGTCTTTATTGTCAAATGACTCAAATGTTTTTTTTTTGGTGAGCTAAATATTTGCCGATCAATAAAATAAGTAATTAGAATAGTTTACTCCTTTCAGGCAAGGCACCAAATGGACGTTGTTTCGACTTTTAAAAAATTATTTCAGCCCATGCAAGGCAATAAAGCCACTAAGACATAAAAGGGACATACGGAGAGTGAAAGAATAAGAAAAAAGTGAAACATTATGAAAGAGCGAGAACAATGGAAGAATAATCAAGATAGTAGATACCGATTGACATTGCATTTAAATTTTTGAAGATCAAAGTTGGTTGGAAAATTTTTAAATACCAAAGGCTTATTGCCTTTGGTATTTAAAAATTAAAGAGGGAAGGGGTTACTGAGTGTTGGACAATGTGAGAAAAACTACTATTAAGGAGAGAGGACAATAAAAGAACAAGAATTAAGAAGACAGAAGATAACGATTGACATTGCATTTAAATTTTTGAAGGTCAAAGTTGACTAGAAAGCAAGGAGCCGGAAGTGATTTCTAAACGCGTGAAGTTCGAGAAAAGTAACCGTTAGCACATAACTTACGGTTACATCTAGCCAATTCAATTGTAAATTCATGAGACCTAGCTGCCAATCTAGTACTGCGCTTAAATTCATAAAGTCTAGGTACCATAACGAAGAGTTCATCCGAACAATTACCATGAAAGTATTTGTAGAAAAAGGCTCAGGGAATCTAAGTTGCGGTGGTGGGACAGTGACTGAAGCCGAGATGCCATGTCTAGACCAATAATATTGCTGAGTCTTCTTTGGATTTTATCAAAAATCTCTAAATATTTAATAGGATCCCCAGGCCATATGTGGCAGCAATCTGTGTGAGAGAAAGATTTCAAAACGACGCTTGATTTTATTAAACGATCTACGGCAGCAGGTATCAACTCAATAGTCACGATCCAAATGCAAAGTATATATATATATATATATATATATATATATATATATATATATATATATATATATTATGAATAAAAACGACAATAGGAAAACTGGTAATTGCTGACGCGTTTCGTCCAATTTGGACTTTATCAAAGCAAAATACGAAAATGAAATTAAATGAACAAAGTAACTAATAAAAACAAAAACAGAATGTACCTAGCAACTGGAATGTAGAGAAACGCTATTTTCATATTTTTAACTGAAAAATAACGTCAGCAATTGTCAAGTGTGGAGAATATT
>OZ010606.1:6522094-6609594 GCA_963932145.1 Acanthosepion lycidas | reverse complement strand
AATATCGCGACTTCTCATCTTCACAGTTTATTAAGTTTTCTCGATTACGTAAGCCGGCAAACGAAATAAATACTGTTTAAAATAAACGGGCCGTCTTCTCAAATCCCAACGAATTTTTCCTGTTTCTTAATACTTTGCTTAGCTTCTGGAAGGCATCTTTCTCTATCCCAATGCGCTTTCGAATTTCAGCGTCGTACTTTTTTTTTACTCTGCTAAAACACTTCCCAGATATTTAAATCTTTGTATATGTTTGGTTTTGTTGCCTCCAATTTCTCATTTGCATGTTGGGATCGGTTCCTTTTGATGACAATTTCTTATTTCATGGAACAGACTCCCGAGTGGATGCTTCCCCTATCACTACAAAAAGTAGAAAAGAAACATTTTTGATCTTCAGTATGCTGACAATGTGGTCTGGTCGAGTCTGTGTCGTGATGCCCTGCAATGCAACATCGATTTTATAGCAGCTCTGGTATTATGATTAATGTTCTAAAAACTGATGTTCTCTACCAGCCGTCGGAAGCGGTTCATGATAATACTGGTGACTAGATCAAGTGCGTTGTCAACTTCTCGTATCTAGGAAGAGTACTTTTCTCCACATGAAGGGTTGATGACGAATTACAAATACGCATATATCAAACACCAAATCTCAACTGAAAGACCGACCAGGATTTATTTGGGTTACGGCCGCATCACGTTGAAACAGCGGTTCCTGTACGATGACCGAAGTTGAACACCGTCGAGCCTGATCAGTATCTAGATGGGTAGTAGCTCGGGAATAGTTAACAAGACAAGAGTCAGATCAGATTAGATCAAAAAAAAAAAAAAAAGAAAAAAGAAAAAAAAGAAGTATTGCTGCCATATCTTGTCTGGAGCTACATGATCCTCTCTTCCAGTCTTGTCCGAAAACGCCTACGTTACCTTGTAAGCGATGAACAATTACTCTCCCGAAAAAACGCGAGCCCTATTGCAACTCTATCGCTTTTTCCCTGGAAAAGGTTCCGACGAACTACCATAGTTATACCAGTTCAGACCTTCACAGCGAAGACGATCCATGCCCTGTACACTGTACTGAACCATCCCCAATACCTTTGTATTCCATTGGTAAAGAAAGAAGTTTAATTCAGAATGTCTCTTTATAGACCAGACTACCGAGAGGATGCTTTCCCGAATTCTAAAAACTTAATCTCTTTAATTCCAGGGTCAAACAGTACATGTTGTACGTGTGCTTATAATCTACACTTAGTCCTCATTTCCACATTCTACGTCCATCATATTTATTAAACCTCTACATTGAGTGGCTCTTGGGTCATGCATTGGTTGAAAATTCAGTAAAAATTATCTATCCAACAAATTTTCCTAAACTGCACATACTTTCTCACCTTATGTCCATACAACGATCGCATTCAGTAACCCTCTAACTTGTGTGGCTCTTGGGCCTTGTATTTGGTGAACATCCAGTAAAAAATTACCTATCCTTGTTATGGTAATTTACCCGCGCACGCATGGGCTCTCACAGCTATAAACAGGAGCAGGTACTGCCTTTTGGAGGGTGAAGTTTCCAGCAGTCAGCTCTGACAGTCGAACCGAACATGTTTGTATTACTGTTTCTGTTCATACATTTGCTTAACTCAATTCCTCTCATGTGTCTTTATTTCTGGCCCTAACAATTGCACAACAATCCTACATTTCCTCATAACTTGCATTTAATTCTTCATTCCTCCTCCTATGTCCATAAACAATCTTATTCAATAAAGCTCTGCCTTGAGAGGCTCTTGGGTCTTCTATTGAGTAAACCCCCAAGCAAAAAGTTTTCTATCCTACATATCCTCATAACCTGCAATTACCTCTCCATTCCTCCCCTAAGTCCATACATCAGTCTCATTCAGTAAACCTCTGCCTTGAGTGGCTCTTGGTGTGACACCATTTAGGGGCGCAAAAAGAGGGAAAAAGAAGGAAAGGAAAAAGAGAAAGAAAAGAAAGAAAAAGAGAGGCGAGACTTAAAGTGAGGCCACCCACGACAGAGACATTTGGAGATGTTATTTTGATAATGTAAAAAATGGTGAAAATTCTGACGGCCATTGTCGTAGGGCTAGCTGACAAAGTCCAGGTTAATACATAGTTTTTTTTTAAATAGATAAAGAATTAACTGTGTCTTTGTGGCAAACAGATTATCAGGAGTGGTGAAATTCCCTGCGAGGAAATTTTAAAGATAAAGTCACCTACGAGAAGAGACATTTGAAAATGTTATTTTGATAGTCGAAAACAATGATGGGAGTTCTGTCGGCCATTGTCATAAGTCTAAAGCTAACAAGGTCCAGGTAAATACACAGTTTTTTTTGTTTTGTTTAGATAGATAAGAAAATTAACTGTGTCTTTGTGGCAAGCAAAGCTGTCTGAAAAGAATTTAATAGGTCATCTGTTGACAACACACAAAGAGAGCCATCTCTAGGTTGGGTCTTTGTCGATGGGAGGTGTCATTGAGAGAAAAAACATCTGGGCTGTGTTGGAATTTGAATATGACAGCGAAACAAAATTTCGTTGGCGCCGAAGAATGAGTGTGTCTGGTTGACTAGCCTCTTGGTGCTGGCGAAAATCTGATTGAAGAATTCCATATGCCGTGACGTTAGGATAAGAATTGAGATTATCACTCTACGGGTCGTATTGTCCTCTTGGGGGCCAGAGAAGAAGAGAGAAACAAAAGAAAGAAAAGGAAAAGAAAAAGATAATTTTTTTGTTTGAACAAGATATTTTTTTTTTAGAAACAAGGCTAGTCTAGTCACGCCCACACTGTTGATCGACCATTGGTTGAATGCTAACCAGCCAGGCGGAGGTGATCATGTGACGCAAGGAGGCAGCCGCAGAGAGTTTAGGTATGAGGGATTACTACGAAGAAGTGGGGAGGACCGTTGACGCCCCTCTGGGGGATGGTGAGGTGTCCACATGAGAATAAGAGAAGGTGGGAGTAAGAGAAGACTTCCAAAAATGGAAATAATAAATTTTTCCTGACCGAAAACAAAAGAAGGGGTTTATGGATTTAGACTTATCAAGGAACCTCAAACCCCGACGAGCCCACCCCCGGTTTTGAATCGGCGTCCATATAAGCAAATTCGCAGCGAGCAAAAATCAGTTTTTTGAGTCAGTTCTCAGTTGAGTTCGAGTGAGTTCCAGTTGAGAGCTCTGAAGCCCCGCTACTAAGAAGCTGACCAAGATTCGCGCAACTTCCGAACTCTTCTTCAATCCTAGGACAATTTAATTTTGAAGGGCGACTTAGATCCATACCACCAAATAAGTTTTACGACTATCGCCTGAAGACACACCAAGAGCCAGTTTATTAGGGAACAGACAACTTAAGATGTTAAGACTCGCCTAAAAACCACGTGTCACAATCCATATAGCGGGTCGGGAGATAGACGCAGTCCTATGTATCCAGAAACCAGATATAAAGTATTGTTATCCTTTTTTTGATACCATTTTCGATTTATTATTTTCTTTTCTTTTGCACGTACTTGTGCGATACAGCCCTCATTCGAACTCAAGCTTGCAGTACGGCCCCGACGCTGATTGATTTCGTCTGCCTAAGATCAATTCACAACGTGGGTAGGCAGACTGGAGATAAAAGTAGTTACTTCGGTAACCAGACGTTAGAAGCGAGTTGGGAACGACGAGGCTGATATCGAATCTAACCAGATTCCCATCAGAATCACTTAAAGGTTAGATCATCACAATTAGCGCCGCGACCAGGATAAGACCCGGGATCGGCTGACGTCACAATTTGACGTAACAGTTAGATGGCACATTGGGACTTGTACTGAGTGAACTTCCAACAAAAAAAAAATAATCTATCCTACATATCCTCATAATCTGCATTTACTTCTCCATACTTCCCCTATATCCATACAGCAATCTCATTCAGTAAACCTCTACCTCGAGTGGCTGTTGGATCTTTTATTGGCTGAACCTCCAGCAAAAAAGTTATTTGTCCTACATATCCTCATAATCTGCATTTAATTCTTCATTTGTGCCGCATGTCCATACAACAATCTCATTCAGTAAACCTCTACCTTGAGTGGCTCTTGGGTCTTGTATTGAGTGCACCCTCAGCAAAAACGTTATCTATTTTACATACCGTGATTAATTGCATTTACACTCATTTTATGTCCATACAACTATCTCATTTAGTAAACCTCTGCCTGTGTGCCTCTTGGGTCTTGTATTGAGTGAACCCCCAGCAAAAACGTTATCTATCTTACATACCCTGATTAATTGCATTTACATACTCATTTTATGTCCATACAACTATCTCATTTAGTAAACCTCCTCCTTGAGTGGCTCTTGGATCTTGTATTGGTTGAGCATCCATAAAAATGTTATTTATCCTACATATCCTCATAATCTGCACTTACACCTCCATTCCTTCTTCTATGTCTATATAAGAATCTCATTCAGTAACACTCTATCTAGAGGGGCTCTTGGGCTTTGTGTTGGGTGAATATTTAGTTAAAAAACCAATTTGAAGTCAGCGATCCGATGACATATTCTTCGCTGATAACCGCTACCCCAACCGTATTAGTAGAGAAGAGAATCCACAAACGAATTGTTTGAAACTCTCCAGCTGTAATGCATTCAATTGCAATTCCCGTGTAAACCAATTCATTGCCACTGGCAATTATCCGAGTCTTTTCTGTTTTTTTTTTCGGAATTTAAAATAAATTCATTGCAGAATGTGCCAATTTACAGGCAATAACCATCTTCGACTTGCTGTCGTGTGAATTTTTGTTTGTTCGTCGTCTTAGAGAGGTTTTAAAGATGTAATCAAATTTTGTTTCATTTGAATGAAAAGAATCTGGATAAGGAGAAAAGAAAGAATAGAAAAAAGAGAAAAGAAATCGAATTTTTGATTGCCATATTGAATTAATGAAAGGTTATTGAAAATTACTAACTTCCAGATCGATAGTTATGCAAAGTGTGACTGTCGGCGGGGTAGGATAGTTTTTTTTTTGGAAGAGAGGAAAGGAAAATATTGAAATAATATAGAAGAGAGATTAGAAAAGGAAGGGAAAAGAAATAAACTGAAAAGGTAAAGGGTTGAAAGAAAGGAAAAAGAAAAAAAAATAGATAAAGAAAAAAGCATGAGAGAAAAGAAAATAAAAGAAAGAAGAAAAAGAAACAGAAAGGAAAAAAGAAAGAGAGAAATAAAAAGAAAAGAAATGAAAAAGAATTAGAAAAAGAAGGGAGAAAGAGAGAAAGGAAAAGAAAAGAAAAAGAAACAGAAAAAGAAGAAAGAGAGAAAAGAAAAAGAAACAGAAAAAGAAGAAAGAGAGAAAAGAAAAAGAAACAGAAAAAGAAAGAAGAAAAAGAGACAGAAACAGAAGAGAGAAAAGAAAAAGAAACAGAAAAAGAAGAAAGAGAGTAAAGAAAAAGAAACAGTAAAAGAAGAAAGAGAGAAAAGAAAAAGAAACAGAAAAAGAAACAGAAAAAGAAGAAAGAGAGTAAAGAAAAAGAAACAGTAAAAGAAGAAAGAGAGAAAAGAAAAAGAAACAGAAAAAGAAGAAAGAGAGAAATGAAAAGAAAAGAAAAGAAAAGAAAAAAAAAAGAAACAGAAAAAGTAGAAAGAGAGAAAAGACAAGAATAGAAAAAAGAAACATTAAAAGAAAGAAAAAAGAGAGAAAGGAGAAGAAAAATGTAAAAGAAAAGAAAAAAAACCCAGAAAAATAAAAAAGAATGAGAGAAAAGATAAGAAAAATTAAAAGAAACAAAAAAGAAACAAAAAAGAAACAAAAAATAAAGGAAGAAGTATAAGTGAAAATAAAAGAAAAAGAAAAAGGAAACAAGAAACAAAAATAAATCAAGGAAAACGAATTTTTTAAGCATTTCACGCCAAGCAAGGCTTGAATGCCACGAGTACGCAAAGGGCTACGGAGAGTGTAAGTAAGGGAAAAGACTGGTTATGAGGTGTAGGTGAGGAAAGGATAAAAAGAAGAACGGGGGTCAAGGCAACAGAAGATGTCGATTGACATTACATTTGAATATTTGAAGATTATAGTTATCAGGGAAGCGAATAAGAGGAAGGGAGTTCCACTGTCGGGAAGTAAGAGAGATGGAAGCTGTTGGAGTAGAATGGGTGGTTACATTTAATTGTTTCGATATTAAAAGGGTGGGAGAGATGCCAACCTAGTGGCACGTTTAAATTCATGCAGTCGGTTCCCCAGTGAAAGTAGCTCGTCAGAGTAGATGCTATGGAAATATTTATAGAAAAGAAAGTGAATTGAGTCGAGATGCCAAGTCAGGACCGATCAGATTGCATATCCGTCTTTGGATTTTGAGAACCTCGAGATGAACAGTGGGAGCACCAGACCATAGATGGCAGCAGTATTCCATGCAAGGACGAATGGTAGATTTGTAGATGTGAAGGATGGACTCAGACGAGGAAAACCTTCTGGCGCGACACAGAGAGCCAACTTTCTTTGCGGTAGATGCAGCTGTTGATTCAATGTAGTTGTCCCACCCAGGACGCGGATGTAGTTTATCGTCATACCCAGGGCGAGATCTGGGTTTGGTGGTTAACTATTTGCCCATAGCTGAGACCCTAACAGGTGCTGCCACCACGGGTCAGGGTGGAGCCGGGAACACCAGCCATTAAGAGGTGGTTCCACACTCCTCAAAACCTTCAGATCGGAGGCCTTGCTGTTGGACGTAGTTTATCGTCTTACCCTGGATGCGGATGTAGTTTATCGTCTTACCCGGGACATGGATGCAGTTTATCGTCTTATCCAGGACGCGGACGCAGTTTATCGTCTTACCCGGGACGCGGATGCAGTTTATCGTCTTACCCGGGACGCGGATGCAGTTTATCGTCTTACCCAGGACGCGGATGCAGTTTATCGTCTTAACCGGGACGCGGACGCAGTTTATCGTCTTACCCAGGACGCAGATGCAGTTTATCGACTTACCCAGGACGCGGATGCAGTTTATCGTCTTACCCGGGACGCGGATGCAGTTTATCGTCTTACCCGGGATGCGGACGCAGTTTATCGTCTTACCCAGGACGCGGACGCAGTTTATCGTCTTACCCGGGACGCGGATGCAGTTTATCGTCTTACCCGGGATGCGGACGCAGTTTATCGTCTTACCCAGGACGCGGATGCAGTTTATCGTCTTACCCGGGACGCGGATGCAGTTTATCGTCTTACCCGGGATGCGGACGCAGTTTATCGTCTTACCCAGGACGCGGACGCAGTTTATCGTCTTACCCGGGACGCGGATGCAGTTTATCGTCTTACCCGGGATGCGGACGCAGTTTATCGTCTTACCCAGGACGCGGATGCAGTTTATCGTCTTACCCAGGACGCAGATGCAGTTTATCGACTTACCCAGGACGCGGATGCAGTTTATCGTCTTACCCGGGACGCGGATGCAGTTTATCGTCTTACCCGGGACGCGGATGCAGTTTATCGTCTTACCCAGGACGCGGATGCAGTTTATCGTCTTACCCGGGACGCGGATGCAGTTTATCGTCTTACCCGGGATGCGGACGCAGTTTATCGTCTTACCCAGGACGCGGATGCAGTTTATTATTATACCCAGGACGGTAATGTGAACTGAGCGTGGGTGTTACACTGCAAATTAACCTTATTTTTATCCCTTACTATTTAAGTCTAGTTGCAGCAATTGGGTTTTCTTGGTTAATGTAAAAGCATTTGTCATTTCGATTACTGTTTATGCGTACTTCTTAAAAAGGAGTCTCTGTGTATGTGTGTGCGTGTGCGTGTGTGTGTGTGTGTAGAGAGAGAGAGAGAGAGAGAGAGAGAGAGAGAGAGAGTGAGAGAGAGAGAGAGAAAGAAAATGTCTTGAAGTTTGTTCTTCAACCTGGCTGTAATTTTAAATGTTTCTCAGACCCCATTATGTAAACTGTTCTGCATTAGCCCTACATTGTCTCAAACGGGTTTCAGACAAGAGTATTCAATCAAGTTTGTATGAAAGTATGCCTGCTTTCTCTTTTTACAAACAGTTGCATATCACCCCACCTTCTAAACCACTTCATTGGTCGATTTTTTTTAGTAGAGCTCTCGTATACCAACGCGCATGCGCGTCTGCTCCTTACTATGAAAAACTAGCCAGCAAAAAAAGATTAATTTAAATTAACGATTTCAAATAACTTAAAATAAATCTGAATGTTTTTTTTTTTCGGCTCGAGTCTTGTTCTAATTATTAGTTATTGTTTCATCGACCCTCCTCCCATAACTTGAATGTACTGTCATTATATATGCAATTGCGATGCATGGAAAGTGTAAAACGAAAATGATATCAGAGAGCCGGGCTCTAATTCCGGGCGAGTCTGTTGCATTGACTTTCGCACTAATACCTTTGGAAAAGGCAAAAATATGTCTTTTTTTTTCACCGCCCAGCTATGGATTAAATAGCAGAGGAGACTGGTTAGCGGCCTGATTATTCGGGAAATCTTGTTAAAGGAAAATATACACTGTCCAACTGGATACCAATCTGGGTCCCTCTGGGCAGGGGAAACTGTCGTTAGATTCGACGTGTTTTAGATCGTCTTGGCCACGAAATGTAATGATGATGTGATGGAAATTATATATATATATATATATATATATATATATATATATATATATATATATATATATATATATATATTGGGACTGGTATTGATTTATGTGTTATATATTTTAAATAACATAAGGTTATGAATTTAACTGTTTTTTTTCATTTTTTTGTTTGTATTTTTTCTGATCATCTCACAAGCCTTGGGATATATTTTTGCACTTGTATCTAAATACTTGTCACAAAATAAAATACTTACTTTTGCCTAGATAAACTCCCTCAGAGGTACTTTTTTAATTTTTTATGTATGTGCATATATGTCAATTAGTATTTAAATTATTTTGGATTGGGTTCGATTTATGTGTTATATTATTGGATGTGCGTTTGTGTGTTTGTGTGTGTTTGTGTGTTTGTGTGTGTGTGTGAAAAAAGACGCGTTTCCTCCTCCGAGGGACTTTCTCAAGGCAAATGTATTTATTTACAAGTATCTATATACAAGAGCAAAAATGATATAGTTTTTTTTTTAATTTTTGTTATAGGAGTACTCCTGAATATTTCATTAAGTTAGCGGAAAGATCACGCAAGTTCATGGATGTGAGCTGATATAGTTTAATGCCTAATAAACAAAAATGAGTAGATTTATAAAAAATTATATATATATATATGGTGGAATCTCCAGTCGTATGAGGGCCAAGCATATCAGTTCCAAGGAACCGACACCAGCACATAAGATGTGATTATAGCGGTGAAGGGTTTGTGCAGAACCATCCACACTTTTGAAGGTCCAAATACAGAGACCTGGTGCACTAAGTGCCACAAGGTCCCCAAACGACCCTCCACAGGTTTTGAATTAAGAGTTGTCCTTCTCCTAGACCAGTTGCCATCCAAGGCTATAAAACCCAGTCTGCTCTGCTATTTACCCATAGCATATGTGGTATTGTAAATAGTTACAATACCACATTTCAGAAATATAAACAGATCTTGACGTAGGCCTGAAGAAAGCCGCAGTATACAACGACCGAAACGTCGTAAATATGGCAGTAAAGTTGAAGACAACAGTCGGAACAATGTAAATAGTGTAAATAGTTACAATACCACATTTCAGAAATATAAACAGTACGTAAGTGAATGCAATGGATTCGACTGGAATTCGAACACCTCTGATCTCTAATTCCTCAATCTGATCCACTATCTACTACTCCACCGTGCCTCCTTATATATATATATATATATATATATATATATATATATATATATTAGGGGGCATGGTGGAGTAATGGATA
This sequence comes from Acanthosepion lycidas, assembly GCA_963932145.1. Lineage (NCBI taxonomy): Eukaryota > Metazoa > Mollusca > Cephalopoda > Sepiida > Sepiidae > Acanthosepion > Acanthosepion lycidas. The sequence goes on along the minus strand of OZ010606.1, from coordinate 6,599,749 downwards.
TTGACTTAGAAACATGAGAACTCTTATGTAGCGTGTTGGAATCATATTTTTAAATAAATAATTATATATATATATATATATATATATATATATATACACTTATTTTGTGACAAGTATTTATATACAAGTGCAATATATATATATATATATATATATATATATATATATTGTCATTCACTGACAAGCTGTTTCGCTGTATCACAGTCCATCAGTGTGGCTAGACGTCTGGTTGCTTCTAGCTAGGATCGAAACCCGGCAGTCAGAGATTCTATCCCTAAGCCGTTGGCGCACGGCAGGGGTGAAGGTGAATTTAAGCGTATTTATTTTTAAAGAGAACACAAATCGTTTTACTGAAGAGTCTTGCATTATTAGCCGTAATAGTTACTGTTTACAAACCCCACACTTCCTCCCAAGAGAGCTCAATCGAAATAAATTTTTCAGGAGCATATATATTGTCATCCACAGACAAACTGTTTCCCTGTATTACAGCTCATCAGTGTGGCTAGACGTCCGGTTGCCTCTAGCTAGGATTGTAACCCGACCAAATTCGCGTCAGTTGGAGATTCTACGACTAAGGTAAAGGATGAAGGCGAATTTAAGCGTATTTATTTTTTTTTAGATAAACACAGTGATTGGGAGAACTCAATTAGTTTTACGGCAGAGTTATGTAAATTAGTATTTAAATTATTTTAGACTTGCAGCATGGTCTGGCGTTGCCCGTGCTTGATTCAAAATCGTACTACTCTTTGCCGTGCTGATGTTGTTACATGCCTTACTTCTTGACACTGCGAATTTTTTCTAAGCTCTAGACTAAACATTAAATCTGTTACGAAAAAAGCACTAAACAAAATGAACACAAAACGATCAGCTTTAAAAAAGGACTTGTAACTGGAAAAACCGATTGAAAAAGAATGTTAACAAATACTTTTTCACACCCAAACCAGTTCTGCGGAATCAGAATCAACGTTGAGTTTAAGCATGCGAATGAGCCAATTGGGGTAAAGTGCCATGCAGATTTAAATTTTTCCCACTTGTGACGAATGCAGCTATCGATTTTTTTTTGCATGCTAGCATGCTAGTTAACATTCGTGTCAGTCAGCTGTTGGCTCTCACGTTGGCCAATAGAATCTTCCTGCCTATTCGTGGCAGCCAGCTATTGCCTCTCACTCTGGGCAGTACAAAATGGCTGCAAACTACATGAAAACTGCCGTAGAAGCATGAAAATATCGATTATTTCCACTATCGATGGGAGTTGGGAAATGAAAAGTCGGTCTTGGCCTTTCCGCTAACTTGGAGCATATGCATGTAAATTTTGGTGCAAATCCGTCGAAAATTGCGGCTGTGCATTCGTCACACACACACACACACATCCTGCCTTTTATAGATAGAGATTAGGTTTGATTTGTGTGTTATATGTTTCGAATAACTTGAGGTTATGGATTTAAACGTTTTCTTTTAAGGTTTTATGGTCATGTATCTTCGGAATTCTTCCAGGAAAGAAGATACTGGTAAAAAACCGGGTCGTAGAATTACTGAAAGAATTATATACATAAAAAAATCTCTGGCTCACTTTCGTTTACAAGACATTGAACTATATTACCTCACGTCCATGAACTTACTTGACTTTTGCGCTAACCTGATACAAATTCATGTAGACTCGGGCATTTCGATGTGGCGTAATTGTCAAGCAAGCTTGACTTGCTAGGTCAGTTATGTTTGAATAGTGAGTTCGATTCTCGCTGGATGGCCCATACTTTCGCCACATCTTAGATTTTTGTACCACAGCTAAGATACGCTTAGGAAATAACCATATTCATGAGAACTCTTATCACAAAAATTTTTTTCTTTTTATATATATATATATATATATATATATATATATATATATATATATATATATATATATATATATATATATATATATATATAAAGTGACTGTTCGAGAGCAAAATTATGGATTCTGGCAGTCTGTAATTTGGTCAGATGAAAGTAAATTCTGCCAATATTTTAATTCGAGACAGGTTTATGTTTGAGGAAATCAGAATGAGGATTGGAACACTGAATGTCTGCAGGCGACTGTGAAACGTGGAGGGATTGGAATAATTGTGTGGGGCGCTGTCTGGTTTGGTGGGAAATCTGAGCTGATTCTTGTTGACGAGCGGTTGGATGGTCCAAAATATTGTCAAATATTAGAGAAAGGAATACTCCCTCTTAAAACAATTAGATTGGCAAGAATGTCTACCTTTTTCAAGAAGATGGAGCGCCATGTCATACTAGCAAAGTAGCAAAAGCCTGGAAGGAATCGCAAGGAATCGAGTCACTGCTATGGGTAGCCTAAAGTCCTGACACGAATTCAATAAAGCACGTTTGGGAGCACTTTGACCGAATACTTCGAGAGCGTGCAACCAAAATCACGTCAGTGGCAACCCTTAAAGAAACATTGCTAAAGGAGTGGCAAAATATGGCTCAGACGATTGTTGATAACTTGATCAAATCCATGAAAAATCGAATACAAATACTGAAACTCGCAAATAGAGGACCTACTCTATACTAGTTCCAAATACTGTTTGTGTATGTTGAATAGGGATTAAGTAATTAAATTTTGAAATTGGATATAGTTTATTTTTCCTGGCTAAAAACTTTTCTTAGGCCACTGTAGAGACACTGGCCACATTAGGGTTTTCACGGACGGAGTCTTTCCACACTGCGTTAAAAGAAGTAAGCGTAAATCTTACTATTCCAGTTTTCACTTGCCTATCTTGATACAGTTCAAAAGCATCTACGCAGCCTTTTCGGTGATGAATTATTTTCCACCCAACAACCAGTTTGCCACAGACGAAACGTCACAATCCTCTAGCTGCTCTTTTATGTCATGTATTCTGACGAACTATATTCCTTAGTACCATAACCTCTGACCTTTTAAAATGGACCCCTCCCAATAGTAAGAAGTAAATTCCATTCGGAGAGGATATTCCCAAGAACTGTTGCTTCGTAGAACAGACTCCCGACAGGATGTTTTCTCAATCAATACAAGTATAGGGTTAACCGTTATCTTTCCTACATAACCCAGTGTCTTTTCTTGTGTTCATCCAACACACTCTACCTTAAGTGGCTCTTGGGCCTTATATTGTATTATATAAAAATCCCTGATCTCATTTACACTAATTACATGGTTCAGACTATTGTCCTCATTTTTATTGTTATATTCACGACATTTCGGCCGTTGTACGTTGGAATTTTTACTGGGGCTAGATTGTTCTAGTTCCACGTGCCATGCCTTTTCTCGATATCTCAGTTTCAGTTATTGTCCCTCTAGTAACTCAACTCTCCAAGTTTTTGTTCACCTCTGCTGTGGCCAGATATTGAACTCACAACTCTTTTGGTCAACTCACTGGATTACTTCAACCAACGCTTTTATCCACTGGACCATGTGTCCCGGTGGATGAAATAAACGATTTTGACCGAAATTTCAACGTTTATCACCTGAAGAAGGCCGGAGATTACAACGAGCGAAATGCCAGCAAATTTTGGTTTGCTCATACAGCAATGTAAATAGTGTAAATAGTTAAAATACCTCATTTCAGAAATATAGACAGATCCTGAAGAAGTTTGGAGCGTACAACAACCGAAACGTCGTGAATATGGAAATCAAGACGAGGACAACAGTCTGAACAATGTAAGTAGTGTAAATAGTTACAATACCTCATTTCAGAAATATAGACAAATCCTGAAGAAAGCCGCAGTATACAACGACCGAAACGTCGTAAATATGGCAGTAAAGTTGAAGACAACAGTCGGAACAATGTAAATAGTGTAAATAGTTACAATACCACATTTCAGAAATATAAACAGATCTTGACGTAGGCCGGAGCGTACAATGGCCGAAACGTCGTGAATATGGCAATAAAGATGAGGACAACAGTCTGAACAATGCAAATAGTTTAAATTAAATAGTTACAATATCTCATGTCAGAAATATAGACAGATCTAGAACTTTGAATTGATTTTAACATTGCCGTTTTTTGTTGTACGCATTTTGGGTTTTAGGTTTAATATTCTGTTTGATAGTCAATAAAATGTGTTTCCTTTGCTCCAGGACAATTTTGTCAATCAATTTTAGTTTGTTTTGATGTTGTTTGACAACGTCAGGTTATGTACGCGAAAAATACATTTTCATAAAAAAAAACCCCAAGGAAACAAGTATATTTTATTGTTGGTTTTGTTTGCAGCCGACATTTACTGAATATGTCTACCTGCGCATGCGTACACAAACAACTACTTATCTGTCTATTGAAGTATTCAATTGACGTGCTTTCTGCTATTTAGTAGAGTTCTTTTTTGCGATTCTGTAGCGCCAGCCCAAATGGTTTGAAAAAGTATTGTCATAGCTCAGACCACGGGGTGGGGTGGGGTGGTAAACTGCATTTTGTTTCTCAATTCTGTCCTGATTGGTTTGTTTTTAGTTTACGGCCTATCAAACTCAATGAGTTATTCAATGCCGATAAGATTTTTATTTTTGGTAATATTTTTCCAAAAAGGTATTGCTGATAATAATTTAAAAAAAAAAAATGTATTGCTGGTAATATTTTTTCCTTCAAAAATGTATTGCTGGTATTAAAACCTATATTTAAATTTTCATAATGTTTTGACCCCAGTTTGGGGGTTAGTTATTTGCCCATGTTTTGGATCCTAACAGGTGTTACCACCCCGGGTCAGGGTAGACCTTGGAAAACCAGCAATTAAGAGATGGTCCCACGCTCCTCAGAACCTCCTGATCAGAGGCCTTGCTGCTGGACGTAGTTTATCGTCTTAATCAGGACACTTGAAATGTTGATACAAGGTTTATTATATATATATATATATATATATATATATATATATATATATAACAGTCACTATTGTCTGAGGATCCCTTGAGGCGTGAAACTGATCGTGTTGTCCATATCTACATTATGTATATTATGTATATCTATAAACGCTTCTGCAAAATGAGTTTTTATCAACTTTTCTGAGTTATTTGATATTAAGATTAAAGGTATATATATATATATATATATATATATATATATATATATATATATATATATATATATATATATATATATATATATAACTAGCCAAGGCACCATGTGTTGCCCGGGTGTACATGGCTGCAGTTGTATAACCGCATCCCTTGTATAGCCGAATTCACCGGTGTAGAAATGTCTGCCTTCGTCCCCGCTTGCATGCACTATGCGTTGCTGTACTAAGCTACTCCCCCTCATCTTTTTTATGGTATGTCCTTTGCAAGTGTTTGATTATTCTTAATAAAGGAATTCCATCGATAAAAACTTTTTGCGTGGTCGTTGCTCGGGGTGAAATTGTTTCAATGTTTTAGATATTCAGTAAATTTCCTATGGCCATAATAACTTTCAAATACTATGGCATTGTTCACAAATCTAAAAAAACACGGATGAAGCGTCAGCTTTTGATTCAACTGGGACTCGTAGTCATTAAATTTTGTACCACTAATAATAATAATAATAATAATAATATATATATATATATATATATATATATATATATATATATATATATATATATATCCATCAAGATATTCATTTCTGTAGTTCACTGTAACCAGCAAGCAGAATTTTTTTTCTCCTGACGATGGGCATGTTGGCCGAAACTAGTCGAGGAATCTAAATGAAATAATAATAAAAACGAAGGAATATTAATATACAACCCAGTGTGTCTGAAGATTTTAACTTTTAATATTTTTATTGTTCATTATATATATATATATATATATATATATATATACATACATAATGGAATGTATTCAGTCTGACACTTATTTGAATATATTTTGTTTATACGTCATTTCTATACATACAATTTATTTAAGTAAATGCTCTGTTTTTTATTTATTCAAACAGTATTAATTACATTTACCGGTCTGAATGTTCGATAAATTTTGCAGAAAATATGCGTTTCATTATATGTTGTCATTGTTTACGTTAATTTACATTTCGTGAGCAGATGTGATCGATCGAGAAAAATCGTCGAAGGTGTGTGCTTACAAAGAGATATTCTGACTTAACCAGACACTTCTTTATAGCTGAATGGTAACAGCACGTCAGATATGACGGTTCCCATAAGGGTTTTAGGTCCGATTTCTGTCGAAGATCGCATCTTTTCTACGAAGTTTCTCGAACTTTCAGGCCGGTAAATGTAATTAATACTGTTTAATTAAAAAAAAAATCAGAGCATTTAAATAAATTGCATCTATAAAAATTACGTATAAACAGAAAATATATTCAAATAATTGTCGGACTTAATCCATTTCATAATATGTTGTCATTGTTTACGTTAAGATACGTTTCGTGAGCAGCTATAAACGATCGAGAAAAATCGTCGAAGATTCGGTTTATATTGAGATGGTGCATAATTATCAAACGTTTTTGTAGGCGAGTTATATATTAATAAAATTGCTGTTCTGTTTACTTTTTTTAATAAAAATATTATTTATTTTCAGGTTATAAAGATGCGTTTCGATAATCATACTCGTATTCGTCAGATTATGCTTTACCACTTCGACAAATGATGGAAAGCAGCGCAGTCATTTCGCGGTCTTAACGAACTTTTTGGCGAAGGAACAATCAACGAAAGTCGATGCAGGAATTGGTTTGACCGTTTCAAATCTGGCGATACTAGCTTAGAAGATAAACGAGGAAGAGGTTGACCATCGGATTTCGACGACCAGGGCAGGCGTGGAAGAGGACGAAAGGTTGACAACTCGAATGCTGGCCGAAAACTTCAAGGTTGACCATTCAACCAACGTTCATCGTCTTAATAAGCTCGGAAGCGTATGGAAATTGGCAGGAAGGGTCCCCTCACGAACTCACCGACAACAATAAAGCAGAACGTGTCTGAATTTTCACTGATTTGCTGCAACGAAACGAGGAAGCTTCGTTTCTGGAGAATCTTGTCATTGGGAGTGAATCATGGCTTCTCTTGAGAAAAATCAAAAGAAAGAAGGTTTGCGTTTCGCCAAGAGTTTCACCAAAAGGAATACCGAAAAACGTACCCTGTATGAAGGCAATGTGGTGCGTTTCGTGGAACAGAAGAGGAATCAACCATTGGAAAATCATCTCAAACGGGATTTTGGTATTAGTGGAACGATGACGACGAGCGTCAACAATGGCGCATTCCAGACAAAAAAGGCAAGCGGTAATTGAACATCAACAGCCATGTCTATCTGGCCCAACTTGACCGCCTCCACGCTGCAATCCAGAAGAACGAAAAGACCGCGCAAAAAGAACCATATCGTTTTTCAACACGATAATGCGCATCCATATATTGAGCGTCGTATTTTCGAATATATCGCCAATAAGGACTGGAACTGTTTTTAAATCATGGAGTATTGTAGTTTAAAAACAGTAAATTCGACCTAGCTAACCGAAACGCTCCTCTGTGGCTTAATCGGTAAAACACGTCAGGCTATATGACGGTCCCGTAGAGGATACATGTTCGATTCCTGTCGGAGGACGCATATTTTCTATGAAAATTTCTCGGACATTCAGGCCGGTAAATGTTAATACTGTATATTATAAACAGAGCATTTACTCAAATATTTGTATCTATAAAAAGAATGTATAAACATAAAAATGTCTTAAAATAATTGTCGGACTTTGTCCATTTCATAATGTGTGACGTCATTTATTTACATTTGGATACGCCATGAGCAGATATGAATGTACGTGACAGAATCATGGAAGATTGTAGTTTAAAGACAGTAAAATCGGTCTTGCTAACCGAACGCTCATCTGTGGCCAAATCGGTTAAAGACACATCAGACTAAATTAGGGTTCCGTATAGGATACAGGTTCGATTCCTGTCGGAGGACGCATATTTTTTTATGACAATTTCTCGGACATTCAGGCCGGTAAATGTTGTTTAATACTGTTTATTATAAACAGAGCATTTACTTAAATATTTGTATCTATAAAAAGAACATATAAACATGAAAATGTCTTGTAATAGATAACAGATCTATTTTGTGGCACGAAGGAATACTTGTGCAATGATGAAAACAAGAACCCCAAATATGTCTAATTTTACAAGAAAATTCTCTATATAGGTCTCCATGTCCCATTTCTTGGTAGTGTGCCATTCAAACAGCTTGCCTAGTCACTTGTTCAGGCAATCGATAATTCTTTACTCAGTTTCTGATCAAAGTATCGATCTTTGTCGGGCATTACAAACAACTACAATTGGTTATTCCTTTTCTAAATCTATTTCTTTGTTACGATTTTTACAACTTGCGCGTGCGCGTGCGCGTGCGCGTATGTGATTTGTGCGTGTGTGTTGGACCTGAAAATGCAGTGCGGGATTTTTAGAGAGGAAAAGAAAACAAAAGAAAAATATTTGTATTCATTTTGATGAGTTATATGGGCTGAGCTGAGGTCGTCACTGCCCTTGATCATATTGTTTGGTACAAAATATTGACAGTCAGGAACTCAGCAAAGGGTTTTCACGTGCCAAACCGCTTTTATTATCATACAATAATTCTATTGGTTCCTCCCTTTGTTAGCTAGTACCTTAGTTAGTCCGCACGGCCGTTACGTCCTGCCAGTAGCTCATAAATAATGGACTATTCCATTTTGATTACGCGGAAAGACATATCAAAGACGCTACATGGTTTCAGTAAGATAGAAAGTAAGAAAGAAAGAAAGAAGTGTTTAAAGTCTTATTTAGGGAAATGGAAAAAGTTGTCAATCTCAGATCTTTTGATGATTGCTATTCCAATAATATGTTAAAGTTATTTACACTATTTACACTGTTTGAACACTTGTCCACATCTCTATTGCCATATTCATGACGTTTCGGCCGTTGTAAAGTTCGGTCTTCTTCAAGATTAGACTCTATTTCTGAGATGAGGTATCGTAACTATTTACACTATTTACATTGTTTGGATTGTTGACCTCATCTCTATTGTCATATTCACAACTTTTCGACTGTTGTACACTCCGGTTTTCTTCTATGATGGAATTTTGAACCGAACCCTTTATTTAGTCCACGGAGGTAGATTGTTTCAGCGTATATCAACTGAAGAAGGCCAGAGCGTACAACGGCCGAAACGTCATGAATATGGCAATAAAGATGTGGACAACAGTCCGAAAGATGTTAATAGTGTAAATAGTTAAAATACCCCATCTCAGAAATATAAACAGATCCTGAAGAAGGGCGGGGCGTACAACGGTAGAAACGCCGTGAATATGGCAATAAAGATGAGGACAGCAGTCCGAACAATGTAAATAGTATAAATTGTTACAATGCCACATCTCAGGAATAGAAACAGATCCTTGAGACGGTCGGAGCGTACAATGGCCGAAACGTTGTTAATATGGCAACAAAGATGAGGACAACAGTCAGAACGATGTAAATAGTGTAAACAGTTGCAATATTTCTCAAAATGTCAATCGTTATCTTCTGTCTTCTTAACACTTATTCTTTTATTTTCCTCTCTCCTTAATAATGTTTTTTTATCATATTCTCTAACACTCAGTAACCCCTGCGTCCTAGTGGCTTTATTGCCTTTGATCTTCAAAAATTTAAATGCAATGTCAATCGTTGTCTTCTGTCTTCTTAATTCTTGTTCTTTTATTGTCCTCTCTCCTTAATAGTAGTTTTTCTCATATTCTATAACACTCAGTAAACCCCTTGCATCCTAGTGGCTTTATTGCCTTTGACCTTTAACAATTTAAATGCAATGTCAAGTGTTATCTTCTGTCTTCTTAACCCTTGTTCTTTTATTGTCCTCTCTTCTTAATAGTAGTTTTTCTCATATTCTCTAACACTCAGTAAACCCTTACGTCTTAGTGTCTTTATTGCCTTTGATCTCCAACAAAAATTTAAATGCAGTGTCAATCGTTATCTTCTCTCTTCTTAATTCTTGTTCTTTTATTGTTCTCTCTCCTTAATAGTAGTTTTTCTCATATTGTCTAACACTGAGTAACCGCCTTGCGTCCTAGTGGCTTTATTGCCTTTGATCTTCAAAAATTTAAATGCAGTGTCAATCGTTATCTTCTCTCTTCTTAATTCTTGTTCTTTTATTGTCCTCTCTCCTTAATAGTAGTTTTTCTCATATTCTCTAACACTCAGTAACCCCTTGCATCCTAGTAGCTTTATTGCCTTGGATCTTCAAAAATTTAAAACGCAATGTCCATCGTTATCTTCTGTCATCTTAATTCTTGTTCTTTTATTGTCTTCTCTCTAGTATATTTTTTCTTATTTTATAACATTTTTCATCTGTTCTTTAACAGTCAGTAACCCCTTGCGTATTAATTGCCTTTGCTTGGTTTGAAATTATTAAAAAATGTATTCTTCATTACGATTTTTTTATATTAATTTTGTCCATGGGGCAAATATTCGAGAAACGAAATTATGAAATCCTACTGCTGTGGCTGCTGTATAGACCCCGCCCCTCATGCTTGGAGGTCTTGGACGACGGCGTCAATTCGATAATAAAGTTGCTTTCTTCTCTTTAAAAGAACTTCAACACAGGGATTTTAACTTAACTATTTTATTATCGTTCATGTCGACATGTTCTATCTATCCATTGGGGGGGGGGTCGCCCCCCTCCACAGGGGAGCTGTTTCAGACACGAAAGTAAACACGTTGACGCTGTTTGACGGTTAAGACTCGACTTTCTGAAAGCGCGTTTTCAAACTATCTATGCAACGCTAGTTCAGCCAATCAAAAAGGACTTCCTTTGTTTTGGCTTGCATCTGACCTCGGAGGTCAACTTCTAGAAGTCGCAGTTGAGATACATTTCGCCCTAAATATAATAGTCTGCTAATCTATTATATAACGTGGCAATAAAAAAAACTCCGACTTTATTAGTGCATAGAATCGAAATCACTATTCAGTCGTAATTGTTCAAGCGAGACACGCTTGCTAATCATTGCACCACGACGGAAAGATATGTAACGCTTTATGTGTCACGTTTGGATCATTTTCAATCTCGGGAAGTAGGCCATAATTATCGATCCTCTTTTATTGATCCCTGTCCACTTTGTTCAACACCTGCAACCGTAATTGTGGTTGTCACTCAATGAAGCTTTTGTATTTAGAACAAAGGATAAGAGTTTCAAGTAGACAATATTATGATTTTCTAAGCGTAGCTTATATGTGCCACAAGGCCGAAAGTAGGGGGCACCCAGTAAGGATCGAACTCACTAAGTTGTAACTCTTCTAACTAGACAAACTTATTACACCTCGTCGAGGTGCCCATGGTTTTCTAAGCTTGATTTAAATGTGGCACAAGGCCGTAAATGTGGAGCACCCAGTGAGGATCGAAACCACTATTCCTTCCCAATTGTTCTAGCGAGACGGGCTTGTTAACCATTACATTACTATAGAACTGCTTGGTTTTTACGCATTCACCACCGTTTCTAATACAGAGAAGCCAATGGTGTCGGAAGTTTAATTTAACTCTCCATATACAGACGAACTGGATCAGGTCAGATCGAGTATTCATGATTGATAGGACTTCAATGACATGATGACATTGATGAGATTTTCTTTTAACCATTTCAACCCAAGCAAGGTGATAATGCCACTAAGACGCAAGGAGGCTACTGGGAGTGAAAAGGAATTTTTAGTGGGGGTCGTATCTCCTTAGCCGGGTATTGAACTCATACTCTTTGGGCCCTGGATGTAGCTAACGCCTTTATCCACTGCGCCATGTGTCCTCTGGGTATGAATTTCTGGGTATTATAAACCTAATGTCTTCAGCAATCATTTTACCAGTGCTCATATTGCAATTTTTGCTGTTATCATTGCATGTTTTTACCAGAGCTCATATTGCAACTTTTGCTGTTATTATCGTTTTTATCTGGCACTCCTTATTACTGGTTCTCATTCTTCACGAGTTTTTTTTTGCGTGTGTGTTAAGCAAAGTTTGTAAATTCAAGTCTTTTTGATCTCTAACAAAATCAATGAGTCAGTGCTTAGCATTTGAATTTTAAATCTAGATCTTGTTTTGTTCACTACATAGGTAATGATCAGACTATTTTCTTTGGAAATAATAATGATATTACTGATACAAGTACAATAGCCCATAACTGGAGGCGATGGATTCATGCCTTCCATTTACTCGCAAGTCAATATAATTTACCCGGCTGGAATTGGAACTCTATTATTCATTTTCCAATTTCGTGTTTTTTATCTACTATGGCAACCGTACATCAAAGCTGACAACACCTGGTATTTCTGAGCGGTCACCCCTCTAGCTATTGACAAGGCACAACATTGCTTAACTTCGGTATAAGAACGGGTGTTTGAATATGATGACTTATTATCTCCAAATAATACTTACAGTCTAAAATTATATTCCTGTATTAAATAATGGTTGATAAACTATGGTGGACTCTCCTGTCGTATTCGACGTATGAGGGTCAAGAGTACCTAGAGACCGACAGCCCAGACATCAGCTCATATGATTTGATTATAGTGGTGAAGGCTTTAGTGCAGACCCAACCACACTTTTTGAAGGGCTGAATAAACCACGTGCGAAAAAGTTCCCAAACAACATCCAGAGTTATCGTCCTAAGGCTATAGAATTTGCCATCTAATTATCCATAGCTGCAGGGAGAAGAAAAGGATTCATATTAATGAATTCGAACTCTGCTCTCTGATTCCTCAATCCGAGACCCTATCCATTACTCTACCGTACTCTACCGTAAGCTGTAAGACAAATAAAAACAGTTAATATTTACTTATTCCGTAATCAGTTAAATATTTAGACTCAAATACAAACAAACATCTTCCTATCCTCAAACCAAATAAATGTTTATAAGCTCAAATGTTAACGACAAATATTTGCCTATCCTCTAAACAAATATTTATACTCCCAAAAATAAACAACAAATACTTGCCTATCCCGTAACAGAGTAAATGTTTATAGACTCAAATACAAACAACTAATATTTGCTCATCACCTAATCAGGTAAATGTTTATAGACTCAAATATAAACAACCAATATTTGACTATCTCCTAACCAAATAAATGTTTATAGATTCAAATATAAACAGCAAACATTTGCCTATCCCCTAACCAAATGTTTATAGACCCAAAAATAAACAACAAATACTTGCCTATCCCCTGAGTAAATGTTTATAGACTCAAATACAAACTAATATTTGCTCATCACCTAACCAAATAAATGTTTATAGACTCAAATGTTAACAGCAAATATTTGCCTATCCTCTAAACAAATATTTATACTCCCAAAAATAAACAACAAATACTTGCCTATCCCGTAACCGAGTAAATGTTTATAGACTCAAATACAAGCAACTAGCGTCCTGGGTATGACGGTAAACTACATCCGCGTCCTGGGTACGGCGATAAACTGCATCCAACAGCAAGGTCTCAGATAATGTTTTCAGAAAAATAATGTTGCCAGCTCTAAGTTTTTTGAAACAATAATGTTGCCAGCTATACGTTTTTTTTGTAAAAAAAGTAATGTTGCCAGCTATACGTTTTTTTTTTCTAAAAAAAGTAATGTTGCCAGCTATACGTTTTTTTGTAAAGGAATAATGTTGCCAGCTATACATTTTTTATTCCATGCAAAATAGGCATTTAAAATTCATATAAACTGGATTTGGCATTAAATAACCCACAGTGGTTGATATGCCATAAAACCCAAACAAACAAACAAACAAACAACTAATATTTTCTCATCATCTAATCAAGTAAATGTTTATAGACTCAAATATAAACAACTAATATTTGACTATCTCCTAACCAATTAAATGTTTATAGACTTAAATATCTGTCAGTTATGTGCCATGCGTGATACACACTTAGGCGATCATGTATCTTTCGATACATGACTGACGAGGCAGATGTTTTTTTTCCCGCAGTAGGTTGCCATTTCTTTCTGCAGTAGACCAGTTGCCATTCAAGGCTATAGAACTCGGTCTGTCCAGCTATTTACCCATAGCTGTGGGGAGAAGAAGAGGATTCTTACCTTTCCCAAGGGTATAAGCACGTAAGTAAATGTAATGGATTCGACTGGAAGGTCAGTCAGTTAGTTATGTGCCATTCGTGATACACGCTTAGGCGATCATGTATCTTTCGATACATGATTTACGAGGCATATTTTTTCCTGCAGTAGGTTGCCATTTCTTTTTGCGGTAGACCAGTTGCCATCCAAGGCTATAGAACCCGGTCCATCCTGCTATTTACCCATAGCTGGTGGCCGAGGGGGGGGGGAGAAGAAGAGGATTAATACCTTTCCCAAATAAAAACAACCAATATTTGTCTCTCACCTAACCAAATTTTTATAGACTCAGATATTCTTTTTCTTTCTTTTTATGTGCCGTGTCCTTTCAGGACGTAGGCGATCATGGCACTCCACTTTCCCCTATCTCTTGTAGCAAACAACCAAGATTTACATATCCCGTAACCGAGTAAATACTCAGATATAAACAATCAATACTTACAGGTAAGTACACATTTACTTACACCTTTTTAGATATTCCCACACGCACATACACACACGTCTGTATCGCTTTCTGTTCTAGGTTCGCAGAGATATGTTCTTCCTGATTTTCCAATGAGAACAGAAGCTAAATTTCAACCCTGAAATCGTATAATGATTTTCTACAAACCCATACTTGTTTCATTGGCAGCATTGAACGAATTTTGTTCGTGAAGCCTCCATTTTAATTTTACTTCGAAAAAAAAAAAAAATCAATTAAATCTGAGGAAATAGCAAATCGGATTTTTATTTCGGAATTCGATGGCTTGTCATCTGTTTTTCTTTCTTTCTTTTGGAACCAAAGGTTTTTTTTTGTGTCATGTAGAAACAGGCAGGTTCTTGGGTATTGGACGTTCATGTCTTTGGCCACGTTCCTCTTTTGATAATTAACATGACTGGGTCAAGTTACAATATCGAGTACAAGAGAGCAAGACAGGGAATAGGAGAGAGAGAGAGGGAGAGAGAGAAAGGGAGGGGAGAGAGGGATAGGGGAAGAGAGAAAAGGGGAGAGAGAGAGAGAGAGGGAAGGAGAATAGGAGAGAGAAGGATGGGAGAGAATTGTATGGAGATATAGATGGGGAGGAAGAGAGAGATGACTTCGGAATCTACTGCAACTCTTCTAAATGGTCTCCTTGTTTGTTGGTGAATGCTGCCATAATCTTTGCCATTAGCTCATCTTTGGTGTTGCAAAGAGTTTTGTTGGTCTCTCGCTCAACTCCAACCCGCGTAGAATTACCAAAGGGGTTGCAGTCTGGTGAATTAGGTGGGCAGATGTAGGGGGGTGATGTAGTTGCAGGAATTGGATGAAATTGAAAGTACTTGGGATAATAAAAGAAATAAGCAAAACCACGACGTCTTTCTTCATCAGTTTAATAACAACACTAAGAAATTGATATGTGAATTTGAGAGGATTAAATCAATATATATAGGCATAATATTATGGCACTTTGTAAAAATAATGTCGTTTTCTCGCATATGTTACTATGTGAGAAAATGACATTATTTTTGCACCAACCTAATACATAGGCAAACATAAAAACGAAATATACTTAAGTCCATGTTACTTTAACAGATAAATACCTATAACAAGAAAATTGCGTGGATTTATAACTTTTTAAAATTCAAACAAGATTCTCCATTGATCAATTTGAACAAGAACTCCAGCGTCGCGCCATAGCACGGTCCAAAACATATATTTAACTGTCAATAAATATTAGGTTGGTGCAAAAATAATTTCGTTTTCTAACATATGTTACTATGTGAGAAAACGAAATTATTTTTGCACCAACCTAATAGCATAATTTAAAAAAAAACATCTTTCGGTCTACACATATTTCGTCTTAGTGTTTGCCTATGTATGGAAAAAAATTCCGCCATGAAGATAATTCGAAATTGTCGAAAGTACTTAGCATGTGTCTTCCATCCAACAACTCGAATATAAGGATCTGATTATTCGAGAAATTGATAAAAAGTTAATGCCTCCTTCCTCCCTTACTTCCTTTCTTTCTTTCTTTTCTTCCTCCCTTCCTTTCTTTCTTTTCTTCCTCCCCTCCTTCTTTCCTTTCTTTCTTTTCTTTCTCCTTTCCTTCCTTCTATCCTTTCTTTCTTTTCTTTCTCCCTTCCTTCTTTCCTTTCTTTCTTTTCTTTCTCCCTTCCTTCTTTCCTTTCTTTCTTTTCTTTCTCCCTTCCTTCTTTCCTTTCTTTCTTTTCTTTCTCCCTTCCTTCTTTCTTTTCTTTCTTTTCTTTCTCCCTTCCTTTCCTTTCTTTCTTTGTCGTTCTTTGTTTTTAATAACTTCGTTTTCTGTCGTTCATTCTAATAACATCAGTTTTAGTTTTTCTTTCTTTCTTTCTTTCTTTCTTTCTTTCTTTCTTTCTTTCTTTCTTATAAATTCGGTCTTCTTTCTTTTTATCTTTCTAATGAGATTCTTTTTCTTTCTTTCTTTCTTTCTTTCTTTCTTTCCAATAAAATATGCACGTTTCATTAAATAATATAGACAAGTGTCGTCTATTTATTTTATGTAAATTTTTTTCGTAACATCTGATAAGTAAAATAACATTATCGTTGAACGAAGAAAGAAATTCACAATTGGAATTACAAATGTGTATGAATAAAAAGATGCTGCCTAAATACACACAATTTAAATTACATAATCCAGCAGCCCACAATACTATCAATACTTGGAATTACAAATGTAGCCTTGTGAAAAGGCAAATTGAAATAGCAAAAGAAAAATTGAATGTTGTAATTGACATCTTTGATAATGGCTTAAGTAAACCGAAAGCTTAAATTGTATTAAAAAAATATGGATCACTATTGTGAATTTCTTTCTTCGTTCAACGATAATGTTATTAAACTTATCAGATGTTACGAAAAAAATTTACATAAAATAAATAGACAACACTTGTCTATATTATTTAATGAAACGTGTATATATATATATATATATATATATATATATATATATATATATATATATATATATATGTATATATGTATCTATATAAAGAGATATCTTCAGGTGAGAAGTGTGAGAAAAGAAACTATAAGAATGCGAATGACGGTTGTATCCAATTAGTTCAACAGTGGAACGGTGGGACCTAATTGATAGTCTAGCAGTGCACTTAAATTCATGTAGTCAGTGCACCAAGAGAAAAAAACTTCATCAGAGCAGTTGCCCTGAAAATATTTGTAGAAAAGACAGAGCGAAGCGACGTCACGTTGGTTGGGAAGTGATTGAAATCGAGATGCCAGGTCAGACATTTCTTGAAAAATTATCAAAAATCTCAAGATATTTATCCACTGAACTCAAACCGAACAATACCAGAGAATTGCCGAAAACGCAGCAAGACGGGATATCTCTGGACATGGATATTGGAACGAGAACAACCTAAGTTCATAGGTTAAATGAAGTTTTCAGTTCGAAATTCCCTGAAGTTTTACCGGATCGACTGCCACCTGAAGAAGGCCGGAGAGCGCAACAACCGAAACGTTGTGATAACAACAACAAAGATGAGGACATTAATTTGACTGTAAATAAAACAAATAAATATTTATTGTGTAAAGTAAATGCTTGTTTTTATCATTAGGCTACAAACTTATTGATGCGCTGACGGACGTACGACGGGGTGCTGAAAAGTTCACCGGTCGACCGAATTCCAAAATTCTAAATGAGCAAGAATCAGGCGTAATAGTCGGGCTGATAACTTCTCAGCGCCATCTCGAATTATTTATCGTGTAAAGTCTTTCTCTGATACCCTTCAACTTTTTTTCTCATTAAATATTATTTACCAAGATGGATACCTACTCTTAATTCATCGACGATGGTGAGGCTCGACTGCATTCGACGGAAAAATGAAAGTAAAAAGAAGAAAAAAAAATCGCCATTTTTTATTGTACTGATTGATATCACCAATTAGATTTGTTTTTATATCTGAGAAGGATGCGTTAATTCGATAATAAGTTTACGATAGTGAAAGAAAAAATATTGGTGAAGTTCATTTACAAGATTACGATCCAATGTGACTAATTCTGAAAGATAAGTTCATTTTATGAGATATGCCCTGAAGATATATTTAAAAACTGTATCGATTTATCTGATGCCTTTGGTGTCCTTTCTTCCTTCCTTCCTTCCTTCCTTCCTTCCTTCCTTCCTTCCTTCCTTTCTTTCGTTCATTCTAATAACATCGGTTTTACCTTTTCTTTCTTTCTTTCTTTCTTTCTTTCTTTCTTTCTAATAAATTCTCTTTCTACTACTACTACTAATAGTACTAATACTACTTCTACTACGATTACAGTAGATGCTAGATAAAAAAACAAAATAGAAAATGTCACTGGTATAGACACATTACACAAGTATACATAACAAATAAACTGAATAAGAGAATAAAAAATAGGTATTAGTGGGTATGAACGGTAATCCACTGAGAATTGTTCAAACGACTATATAGATGAATAAAAGTTGTTCTAGAGAATAAAATAAAAAATATTTTACAATTTTAAAATTTAAATTGAGGACCCGACAGGTAAAAAGTAGAGATTGAGGAAAAACCTATCAACTCCTATTCAGGAAAAATAGAATTGAAGTAGATATTTAAAGAACCGTAAATCCAATCCTAAACAGGAAACAAGGGATAAACCTCTATTCCTATTCAAAAGACCTGAGAGGAATATGAACCAGGTGAGAGCCGAAGGTATTTACTCGTACTGAGGAGAAAAATAAATTTATAATTAGTAAATAAAATTTTAGGTAGAGACATTAAAAGCATAGAGTTAAAATAAACTTTAGAAGGAACCGGTAACCAAATCCTAAACAGGAAACAAGTGATAAATCTCTGCTCCTCTTCAAAAGACCGTTGAGGTGTGTGAACCGGACGATTTGCTGCTAAAATCGCGAGCGATCTGTGCTCCCATACTTAAGCAGACACCACTGGGTGTTTAGCCAACAAATTGTTTGATCTCCCGTTGAATGCTCTGTCCAAAGCATTACTTTTGGTATTCAACCAGTGAAATGTCAGTTGTGTAAGACTCTTGATAACGTTCATAAGTTTTGTTTATCGTAATGACGCTGATAATTTCTAGCCTAAAGGCAAGCACTTCATAAAAATAGATCCAGACAGGACTTACCTTCACTGATAGAGACAGGTATAGGATGAAAATAAGAAGCGGTAGATAATCATTTTTCCATTCGAGTTCGTTAGATAGCTATTAAATGTATGAATGCATCTTTTCTCATTACCCCCAGTTATAGGTTAAATAGTAAGACAAAATTAGTTAAGCGCCCAGATACATCGGACGTCAAAATTTCAGTTTAAATGTTAAACATCTCTCTAAATTTGTCATTTCGATATATTTTACTAATGATCACACAATACAAAGCACAAGAGCCACTCAAGATAGAGCGTTATTGTGTCGTGTTGTATGAGCGTAAGAAATGACAAGAAAAAATTTATACATATTCATATGTGGTTGAGCGGTCAGTCAAAGCATATGGAGGACACAAAGTGCCATAATTCAAAGTTTCCAACTATTTTGACTGACCTCTCAACTATCTGATGAATATTCATGAACGTCCTCAAATTTAAAAGCCTTCATAAATCAATCCCAACCTTGCTTTTGTGTAGAAACACGTATAATAGAATAAATCCCACATTTTCCTTGATAAAGTCCCTCACTGGGATAGTCTGTTCTAGTTCTAGGTCCCATGTTTAATGGATATCCTTGAGGACACATGGCACAGTGGATAAAGGCGTTAGTTAAATCCAGTGACAGACTCAAAGAGTGTGAGTTCAATACCCGGTTAAGGCAGTGGAGAACTTTCAGAGGAAAAATTAACAGGAGATAACTGACAACCATTAAACATGGCTCGTGGAACTAGAACAGTCTACCCCAGTGAGCAAAATAAAGGGTTCAGTTCGACATTCCAACCACCTGAAGAAGGCCGGAGAGTACAACGGCCGAAACGTTGTAATAAATATGGCGACGAAGATGAGGACAATAGTCCGAATAGTGTAGAATTTAAAACATTTTAAAAAATTATAAATTATTCTAATTAAAATAAAAAAAACGAAATCAATTTTTGTAAAAATTCATTATTTCTCAAAAATGTTTTTTTTCTTAAAAAGTCATGTCCATAATATATTTTATACCTAAAAGATATTAAAATCTTTTCTTATTAAAGAGTATCTTAATTTTATTGCATTTTTTATTTTACGATACCGAGTATATTTTCTGTAATTGGAATTCTGTTTGACTGGAATTATTTGATGATTTAAATTCTCCGAGGACTTGTCCTTATAATTAATATCAACATTAATTAAGAAAACGAATTTCGTGAAATTAAATAAAATAAAATCAGGTGGGAGAGGTAAAAAAGTTTTTACAAAGATTAAAAAAAAAAGAAACATTTAAAAAAATAATTTAATTCATTTGTAAATAATTCCTGAAAGTTTAATTAAAATCGACAATTATCTGATTCCACAAGAATTTCCAAATCAATGTGTTTTTCACCGTAAAAAAGCGTTCACATTTCTCGTACAAACTTGAGATGCCACGTTGACGCCAAAAAAAAACAAAAAAAGATGAACATTTCAAATTTTATCCTAATCCTAATCCTAATCCTAAACTTCCCCAGGATAAAATAAAATAATTTTTACATCAAAACCTCCTTTAGTCTTAATAATAACAAAAATTTAGACGATAAAATTTTGTTTTAATTATGCTTTTGGCATTTATTTTGTCGTGATTTTTTGGAGGTATCGCAGAATCCCTCATATCCGGAGTGCCTCATATCCGGAATCTCTCATATCCGGAGTTTCTCATATCCGGAATCTCTATTATCCGGAATCCCGCATATCCGGACATGATTTTGATGTGTATATTTGAACTATTTGGGTGATATGTAACTGATTTGAGATTTCTGTTTTTCAGGAAATTTACTTTGGATAATTGCTTCTGCTTATTTCACCCTAATGGCTTGTATTCGTGCAAAAGACGATGAGAATAAGATGAAAAGAACAACTTTGGAGTTATCGTAAAAAGTGGGAATTTTAAACAGGCTAGACGCTGGTGAAAGTTCATTGTAACTAATGGCTGAGTTCAACATAGGAAAGTCAACATTGTATGATATAAAATCTTTCAAAAAAACTATTCTCCAGCCTTCACACTGTCACAATGAACAAGGAAATAAAAAAAAAACATGATTACTTTGTTACTCTCTCCCTCTTTCAAAACGGAACAGTCCATTATTTGGCAAGGCGTAACGGCTGTGCGAAGTAACGTTTTGAGGAAGAAACACAAATATGATTTTTATTTTTACAAAAGTACATTCTGAAAATAATCCACAGTTTCAATATTGCAATCCTGTCAACACATTATCACAATTCCCATTATAAATCTTGTGAAACGACATTATGGCGCTTTTTATTAAACAGGAAAATGGTAAGTTACTTACTTCATATATTTTAACGAATACATTTTTTTATATGAAGTTTTGAAAAAGAAGATTCTGGAATGTAAATTCTTCCTTGCTGCCATGTTCTACCCATAACATGCTCAGCATCCTTCTGTAGAACCACGTCTCAGTCGCTTCACGATCTCCTTTCATCTGTGAGGAAATTGTCCAACATTCACTACCATATAAGAAGATTAATATTGTATAGCAGTTCAGCGCCATTTCCTTTGTTTCAAATGAAATTTTCCTGTTTCTTAATAGTTTTTAGCTTTTTTTTGAAAACTTGTTCTACCCATGATATTCTCAGCATCCTTCTGTAGAACCACGTCTCTGTCGCTTCACATTCACTTTTCATCTACGAGGAAATTGCCCAGCCTTCACTGCCATATAACGGGATTAATATTGTATAGAAGTCGAGCGCCATTTTCTTTCTTTCTAATCAACTTTTCCCGTTTCAAGAGACCGAATCTAATTAGGATGAATCTGTGATTCCCAACCGATTTTGGGCCATGCCCCACTTTGGTATTTCTAAAATTCTGGTGCCCCCTGTAATATTCAACTCTTACATATTCAAATTTTTACTGTAATTAACATGAAGGAAGCTTAAAAGGCCATTAACTTGGTCTCTAAACACACCTCCAAAGAACATGGCGTCCATGAAAGAGAACATTTTTTAAAAAAGACAAGAAGACAATTAAATATATATAGTTTCAAAACATATAATAGAGAACTGAAAGGCAGAAATATAAAATTATTTGAATGAAAGCTTTATTCTGTAATATACTTTGATTATTTTAATCATTAAATAATAATGCAAAATGAAATTTGAGCTCATCACAAAATGCCTGTTCGTGAGATTCTTGTGCGTCATGGCTGCTACAGATAGATTTTATATTAGACACCAATTTAGTCAGCTTAAGGCTCAAGTCTCCTCGTTTAGTGAGATCCAGTCGATTTCTTTTCTTCAATAACAAATCATTTACAGCACTAAAGCCACATTCAGCTAAATAGGAAGATGGAAATGGTAACAACAAATTTCTTGCAATGGTCGTTGAATTTGGGTATTTAGTTACTGTATCATCCCAAAGCCATGTCATCACTCCTTTTTATATTGGATAAAGTTTTAACAGACTCATCATTTTGCATTTCTAAGAGTTCTTTTGGTACTGCATTGAAACATCAAAAATATCCACTAGCATTGGCTGCATCAGCCATGTTGGAAAATCAATTTGTTTTAGATCAGAAAGTAGCGTGTACATCCTACGCATGCCCCATCAAAATATTACCATGCCACACTGGTGGGGCATGCGCATCACGTTGGGAATCATTGCTATAAATAGAAAGATATTTTACTGTTTTTTTAAAAAAATTAGTATTTTTAAGTGCACGTCAGCATCAGGATTTTTTCTTAATAGCCACCATGTTTCAGAGCCGCGAAGATCTCTCCCTCAATTATTGGCTCTTTGTCCCCCTCGTGTGGTTCCAATGAAGAAACCTAGTAAGTAGTTGAGGAATTCAGATTCCTATGGAATATTCTGTTTGCCAAAGAGATTTTTGCAATATACTTTGAAACCGCTGCATATATTAGCCGATGTTTGCAACAGCCGTCCATCCGAGTATGGAGACTTGGCGACTGAATTGTTCTGCTCCTTCTTTATGTGTAAGCATACAAAGCGATTCTCGCCCAAGCTTTCCATCGACCGGCCAATGATCTAACCCAAGTTGCATTTCAATTCTCGATCTCGTCGGTGAGCACCGAAAGCTGGAAAAGGGCCCGCTGCATGTTCACAAGGTTACGAGATGAAAGAGATACACAACGCGAAACCTGTCTCCCCGTATTATATGTAGAAATTTTATTCGTGAATTCGCCTGCTCACCCAGGTGAACAGGCGAATATCTATCTATCTATCTATCTATCTATCTATCTATCTATCTATCTATCTAATTACCTATTACCTTTATATCTATCTATCTATCGCAATTTTTGTACGCTTCATCGCAGACAATCGTCATAGGACAACTAATCGACAGTCGAGACAATAGTGTTTGGGTGTGATAAAAATCTGATGCAATCAAGGACGATGGAATATTTATCAAAGCCAAACAAATTTCATCATACACCTCACTTTGTACAACTTCTATGTCGATCTAATACATCAGCTACAACTCCTCTTCCATCTATACATCTCAACATGTGGCTGGCAATAAGAACAGGTGGGATCGGAACCACCCGACGGAAGAGTCCGTCTCCCGCCAACGGTGGACTAGAGCTGAAACCCCCGATATCAAACGTGACCGTTAATATAGGCCAGTACTCGGAGATAATCAATGTCCGGTTTGTTGTTGCTTGGTCTTAAAAAAACCCTCATCCCCATTTTTACTTCTCCGTTCCCCTTTCGGTCAAAGTCGATGCCGCTTAGAAGACCAGACTTCAGATAGAACTAACTGCTGGCTTAAAGCTTGAAATCACGATAAAAATCACACCCACCTCTTATACGTGGGTTTATATAGTGTTACATATGCAAACAACCTCAATGAAATATGGCATTTTTTTTTATTGATGTCTATACGAAATAATTCGCTGAAAATTAATTCTATTTCGCTGTAGAATTTTACGTTTCCAAATCTATATTTTAGTTGGCGCTGACATCTAAAAGCTGACAGTTTGTTCAATTCAGTTTTCCTCTCTTCTCTATTGACCAGAATTTTAAATTTTGTTATCTTCTTTTATCTTTGATTTTTTTTTATCTAACTTGATTCGGAGCTTAATGTCAATCCAATCGATACATTCCACGTGTCGTTGCTTTAGTCTGAATTCTGTTGAAATCACTGACGAGATAAACACAGCAACTGTCTATGGGTCCTAGTGGATTATTTCTATAATTTTTGGAGTTTTCTTTCACAAATTCGGAGTGGAAATCAGATTCACAGCAGCGAATAATAATAATCCTCTTTCCAAGATGCATTTGCCGTGTCTTGTCTTGTCTTCGACTGTGGTGAGGCACATTTAGAGAAAAATGGTTGCCGATGTCGGGAAAACTATCTATCTATCTATCTATCTATCTATCTATCTATCTATCTATCTATCTATCTATCTATCACGGTTTGTTCATTATCTATTTCGTTGTCTTCATTATCTATCTATCTATCTATCTATCTATCTATCTATCTATCTATCTATTATGTTGTTTTCATTATCTATCTATCTATCTATCTATCTATCTATCTATCTATCTATTATGTTGTTTTCATTATCTATCTATCTATCTATCTAATTATCGTTTATATCTATCTATGGCAATTTTTGTACGCTTCATCGCAGACAATCACCGTAGGACAACTAATCGACAGTCGAAACAGTAGTGTTTGGGTGTGTTAAAATCAAGGACGATGGAATATTTTTCAAAGCTAAACAAATTTCATCATACACCCCAGAAATAGATTCATATTATTGTACACCACTGCAAATGACCCAATCTGAGGAAAAAAAATAGAAATTTTATTACAAACTGTCACCCCAGTGGGTTTAAAACTGACCATATAGTGAAAAAAAAGGAAACTAAAGCGGTTATTTCAATTAATTTGAACAAGGGTGTAGTAACACCGAATAATAATGTGTGAAGATTGTGCAACTCCAGACCAGATACAGCAGCAATACTCCATTTTGGTTGACTGACTCCATCTCATCTAGCTCCAGCCTAGATATGGCAGACATACTCCATTTTGCGTCTAATCTGATTCTTGTAAAGATAAAGAATTGCAGATGGAATTAGGTACTTCTATTTTGCCAGTATTTTTCGCATTAGTTTGAATATCAATGTTCCACTTGATGTTTGGAGTGAACCAGAAACCCAAAAGATGTTCCAAGCATGGAGCTTCATTTGGAAAGGAACAGTATATTGTGAGTAAAAGTGTTTTCTTTTTATTCATTGGACTCCAAGCAAGGTAATAAAAGCCACTCGGCCGCACGCGGTTGCTGAGAGTGAAAGAACCAGAGAGGAAAATAAGAAGAACAAGGAAAACAGAAATTACGTTGAAATTTTTGAAAATCGTAGTTGAAAGCAAAGCAAGAACCAGGGGATAGTCTCACCGGTGAGAAGTTCGTGAAAGAAAACGATTACGATAGTTCTTGGTTAAAAGTTGTCATTTTAAAAGGGGGACCTAACTACCAATCTAGTACAACGATTACATTCTTGAATTCGAGCTACCAACAAGGAAATCAGAACAATTACTTTAAAAATTTTTTTATGGAAAAGGCGAAATGGAAATCTACGTGAAAGTGACTGAAGCCGCGATGCCAGGTCAGGACCCATAACGTTGCCGATTCTTTGGAGTTTGTGAAGAATATCGAGGCACATGGCAGAAGCACCATATTGTACAAAGATTCCTTGCTGTTCCAAAAGATCTTTAAAGTATTTTGTATGTCATTTTGTGATACCTTTGGACAAAACAAACAAACAAAAAAAATGGATGAAAAAAGGTGATTGGAAAAGTGGTATGTTATTTTGAGATATCTTTGGGTAAAACAAAAAAATATTCGAATGAAAAAGGCTAGAGGGGTATTGGAAAGGTGACTGGAAAAGTTGGAGAGGAAATCCAGGTGAAAAAGAGTCGAGGCTGGGTAGTTATTAGGTTGGTGCAAAAATAATGACGTAATAATGTCGTTTTTTGACGTTAAAAATAGGTCAAAAAACGACATTATTACGTCATTATTTTTTGCACCAACTTAATATAAAAGAGCGATCGAAGATGGGTGGTGTTGTTCCAAAAGTTCTTTAAAGCGTGTGGTATGTTATTTTGAGATATCTTTGGGCAAAACAAAAAAGTAGTTGGATGAAAAAGTCTACAAAGAAGATTAGAAAAGTTGGAGGGGAAAGCCGGGTCAAAGAGGGTCGAGGCTGGGTCGTTATAAAACAGGGGTCGAATTGACATTCTCCTAGTTACAATAATCAAGGGGACATCATTTCTTGACTGTCGAAGCTTCGTCTTTTTTCTTGAATACTTTCGACTTCCGGCCGAGCCACGCCCAAAGCCACGCCTTCTTTGGATCTATGCAATTTCGCGTAGGTTTACTTGACTTCTGGCGTCCGATACAATTGGCTGGCTTCCCGGCTTAGAAAATCTTTCAAGACTTCCCTTTTAGAATTTTTGTACATACGATGCATCGATTGTGACATTGTATCGATTTGTGAAATGGTACGGTATGTAAATAAATATTTATTACATTTCAGATATTGATTTTTTATCGTCTGACCGCTGAACATAGGATTGGGCGAATACCGTTAAGATATTTGCCTAGGCAGAAACTTTAAACGTATTTCATGTCATTCCGTTCTTTTGCTGTTGCGTGGGGTGAGGACGATGAGTTTTTAGATATCACAACGAGCCGCTCCGTTTTTATTCGGAAAAAAATAAAAATAAAACTGCGATTTTAACATTGAGATCTCTAATCTATCTATCTATCTATCTATCTATCTATCTATCTATCTATCTATCTATCTATCTATCTATCACTGTCTGTCTGTCTATAACTGTCTGTTTTTTCTATCTATCTATCTATCTATCTATCTATCTATCTATCTATCTATCACTGTCTGTCAGTCTGTCTATCACTATCTGTCTATCACTGTCTGTTTTTTTCTATCTATCTATCTATCTATCTATCTTTTCTATCTATCTATCTATCTATCTATCACTGTCTGTCTGTCTATAACTGTCTGTTTTTTCTATCTATCTATCTATCTATCTATCTATCTATCTATCTATCTATCTATCTATCTATCTAAGTCTTTTCACATCTATCTATCTATCTATCTATCTATCTATCACTGTCTGTCTATAACTGTCTGTTTTTTCTATCTATCTATCTATCTATCTATCTATCTATCTATCTATCTATCTATCTATCTATCTATCTATCTATCTATCTATCTAAGTCTTTTCACATCTATCTATCTATCTATCTATCTATCTATCTATCTATCTATCACTGTCTGTCTGTCTATAACTGTCTGTTTTTTCTATCTATCTATCTATCTATCTATCTATCTATCTATCTATCTATCTATCTAAGTCTTTTCACATCTATCTATCTATCTATCTATCTATCTATCTATCTATCTATCTATCTATCACTGTCTGTCTGTCTATAACTGTCTGTTTTTTCTATCTATCTATCTATCTATCTATCTATCTATCTATCTATCTATCTATCTATCTATCACTGTCTGTCTGTCTATAACTGTCTGTTTTTTCTATCTATCTATCTATCTATCTATCTATCTATCTATCTAAGTCTTTTCACATCTATCTATCTATCTATCTATCTATCTATCACTGTCTGTCTATAACTGTCTGTTTTTTCTATCTATCTATCTATCTATCTATCTATCTATCTATCTATCTATCTATCTATCTATCACTGTCTGTCAGTCTGTCTATCACTATCTGTCTATCACTGTCTGTTTTTTTCTATCTATCTATCTATCTATCTATCTATCTATCTATCTATCTATCTAAGTCTTTTCACATCTATCTATCTATCTATCTATCTATCTATCTATCTATCTATCTATCTATCTATCTATGGCCATCAAACATCGCCATAAACATTGTAAAGAAACTATTTTTCTTTCTTTAATTTTGTATCAGACACAAATCTGCTAAAAATCTTCATTACACTTCCGGTTTGTGTCTTTGTCGGTCGACTTCCGGGTTATGCGACACTTAGTATTGACAAATCCATCTCTCCTCTGCCGATTAACAACGGATGACAGATGCAGGCTTCTGAGGTTACAGCTCCAATATAAATGACTGTTATGTGTATGTTTAAAAGAAAACATTCACAAATTATTGGAAGGTTTAATGCTGGGGTGAACGATGTTCCGTTTTTAAAGTCAAAACATTTAAATAGAATCAAACAGGTGTGGAACTTAGACAGAAAAAAAGAGGGAATACCTGAAGTAGACCCCATCATATTTTTTGATTCTTTTTAAAGGTAATTTTGGTCTGAATCGTGAATTAAAAATTCCAATAAAATTATTTAATTAGAACATGTAATTGATTTTATGACAGACATATATAACATTATATTATATTATATTGTATTGTATATATATATATATATATATATATATATATATATATATATATATATAGGGTATTGGAGCAGCAGATCATTATTTAAGTATATTATTAAATATAACAGACAATGAATGTCTATTATGTTTGATCATGAGCCGTTCGAATATTTGCTTTAATTGCTGGTGAAAATGAATTTTTTTATTAAGTTGGTCCTAAGATTTCGGCTCACCATCCTCAGAGTGGCTATACAGGCATGAAACAAAGATATCCACCGTCAAAACGATATTTTGTTATTTTGACATAGAAAATTGCTATGCGACGATAACGGTCGCAGAATAGCAGACGCAGATGAGATTCTATGACGTCATGTAAATAATATTAGATAGATATTCGTTGATAACACAACAATACATATACAGCCAGTGAAAAGAAACTTAAGACATTGGAGGCCTTCTACATTAAAACAAATCAATCTACACCCAACAACATTACATTTCAAACTAGTCACAACACATATTGCATCTAGACATTAGTTCTGTTGCAATACTTCGATCTATCGCGTGGTATGACGTTCATAGAACCCCATTTTGAATTTACGACCTGCGTCTGCTATTCTGCGACCGCCATCGTCGCATAGCAATCTTCTATGTTAACAGAATAACATCTTTGACGGTGGATATCTTTGTTTTATATCTGTATAACCACTCTGAGCCAAATGTCGGACAATTTTTGTCTTTATTTACACCAGAAATTAAAGCAAACATTCGAACGGCTCATGATCAGACATAATAGAGATTCATTGTCTGTTATATATATATATATATATATATATATATATATATATACATTGTTAAATATAACAGACAATGAATCTCTATGATGTTTGATCATGAGCCGTTCTAAAGTTTGTATATTTGCTTTAATTTCGGCTAAAATTAAAGCATCTTATCTAGCATACCTGGGAGAGAGGGTGTTATTTAGCGTGATCAACAATATGAATAAGAAGAGAATGCTCAAATGCTCTGTCACGATGACTTGTGATTTCATGCTAGCACAACTATCAACGCCGCCCCATCCGCAAGGGTTCACTCTACCCAGCTTTACTCAACAGGCTTGGCTCAACCCATGCTATAGTTTTCGGGCACTTTCCGAACGAGCCGCGCGATAGGATCGCCATTGCCATAGCAACCGCAATGAGATTCGAACCCGGGTATCATAGTCAGAAGGCGACCGTTCTAACCACTCGGCCAAGCGCCAATACAATTTAGCATGATATAATTCTCAAGCAATTACATATTCTAATTAAATAATGTCTTAGATTTATTGCAATTTTTAATTTACGATTCAGACCAAAATTTCGGTAACTGGCCGTCCGGTTTAACAAAAAGAAATTAACGATTTAAATTTCCCAAGGAGATTAAGCGCAACAAAATTTAATTTTTTTGAAATTTCATAAAATTAAATAAGTCGGGGTATAAAAAAAGAAAAATTATCAAGATTTCCTAATTTTATTAATTTGTGAATAATTCTTGAAAATTTCATTAAATTCTGACAATTATTTGATTTTTGCTAGAATTTTCAAATTACTTCTCCACCTGTTGACGCAAAAAAATACAAAAAAACCCACCACCTAAAAAACAAACAACATTTTTAACGAAGTTTTTGAACGTTTTAAAAACGTTTTGATCCTTTACAAAGAATTAAAAAATATAATTTAATAATCAAAAAATTCTTTGGTCTCTTAATAATAACAGAACGGCTTTGTGTTAAAATTTGTTTTTATTAAGCTTGCGGCATTTTTTCAACATGGTATGCAATTTTTTTAGCGAATCAATGGTGGTACATACACACATACATATATATATATTTATTATTGCTTGAACATTATTTTTAGTAAAAGCTTTTGTTACAAAGTATATTTAATTATTTTCGTCTATCGGCGTGAATATTCGAGAAATCTTATTAAAAAATGCGCTCTCCAACAGGTTCGAACGTGCGTCCCCTGGGGAGGAGTCAACGCACTTCGGAGCTGAAATGGTCTAAAAGCACGCCGGATATAAAGAAGGTACCCCCTACAAAGAAAATAAATAAATATACTGTTTAATAAAACGGGGTGTCTACTCAAACACGGGTATCCACGGTTAAGTAATAAAATCAATTGAATTAATAAATAAAAATTAATCACGTACAGTAAAAGCCTCAAGGGTCACTCAAGGTAGAGGTTTACTGTGTAGAGTTGTATCAGTGTAAGAAAGAATAACATAGCAAGAAAAATGTCTAACTCTTAAGTTGAAAAGGTCAAGATTTAATTAGCGAATAAGATTTCAACGTTCAGGCGGAGACGGTTAATGGATAAACCTCTACTCCTGTTCAAAAAACCGAGGAGGAGTGTGAACCGGGCGATAGGCAAACCTATCTACTCCTATTGGTGGAAGAAACAAAATTATTGAATAAGATTTCAGAGTTCAGGCGGAGTCGTTGAAAGTGTAAAGTTGAAGGAACTGAAGATTCATTTCTAAACAGGAAACAATCGATGAACCTCTGCTCCTGTTAAAAAAACCGGGGAGGAGTGTGAACCGGGCGATAGGCAAACCTATCTACTCCTATTGGTGGAAGAAACAAAATTATTGAATAAGATTTCAGAGTTCAGGCGGAGTCGTTGAAAGTGTAAAGTTGAAGGAACTGAAGATTCATTTCTAAACAGGAAACAATGGAGGAACTTCTGCTCCTGAATAAAAGATCTACTCTTATTGAGGGAGGAGGAGAAGTAATTGCTGAAAAACAATTCAGAGTTCAAATGAAGACTTTAGAAGTATAGAATTGTAGTAGATTTTAGAAGGAGCCAGAAGCCCAATCCTAAACAGTAAACAAGGATTAACGTCTAAACCCGTCAAAAAGCTGTGGAAGAGCGTGAACCGGACGATAGGCGATCGTATCTACTCCTAATCCACGTTTATATCTATCTATCTATCTATCTATCTATCTATCTATCTATCTATCTATCTATCTGCGTGTGTGTATGTGTGCACACGCGTGTTCGCGGTGTGTGTGTGGATGTGTGCGTGCGCATGCGCAAGGATTTTATTAAATGCGGCAGGCAGAAGCATTGCCATTCTGAGCAAACTTTTAGAGAATTTTCGGCTAACTAAAAAGCGTAATTTCGTACGCGACGGAAATCAATTAAGTTCTAAGTGAAACGTTGCAAAAATTTGCGCATGCGAGTTTGTTGCAAAAGCTCATGTGAGCCATTATTGCTTTTCGATAAGTGTAGGCGGGTTCGGCTACAAAATGGTGTCATTTGGCCTTTGATTATTTTAAAAAAAGAGGGAAGTCTGGGTATATATACAGAGTATGTGTTTATGATGCTTGACCTATCTATCTATCTATCTATCTATCTCTGTTCATATCTATATATCTATGTATCTGGCTCTATCTCAGTCTATTCATTATCTATCTGTGGAGGATTGAGGAAAAAACAAAAGAGAAATAGGAAGACAGAAGATGGCGATTGACGTTGCATTGAAATTTTGAAGATTGTTGTTATCCAAGGAAGAAAGTAAAAAACGAATAACGATTGACAATATTTTCATCTAATCAAAATTTCTGATAATATTACTATTACTAATACTACTAGTGAAAATAAAGCATTTGAAATAAAGATGAAAAAAATCCTAGTCCAAAATGGTTGACATTGCTTCATTCAATAATATTAATAAAATTCAAATTTAATAAACTGTTTAAAGCAACAAAGATCAATTAATTCATTGAATGAGAAAACTTTTTCAGTGTGTAAAATCACGTGTTAGAGAGATTCTTTTTCGACAAACTTCCAGCCATGGAATTCTCAGCTTCCTTCTGTAGAACCACATTTTTGGTGCTACAAGCTTCTTCTTCATCCGTGGGGAGATTGTCTAGCATTCACTGTCATATAGGAGGACTGATAATACAGTAGCCTAAGAAAAGTTTTTAACTACGAGAAATAAACTAGATCAAATTTCAAAATTTAATTAAGTATTCCCTATTCAACATAAACAATATTTGGAACTAGTATTAGGTAGGTTCTCTATTTGCTAGTTTCAGTGTTTGTATTCGATTTTTCATGGATTTGATCAAGTTATCAACAATCGTCTGAGCCATATTTTGCCACTCCTTTAGCAATGTCTCTTTAAGGGTTGCCATTGACGTGATTTTGGTTGCACGCTCTCGAAGTCTTCGGTCAAGGTGCTCCCAAACGTGCTTTATTGGATTCGTGTCAGGACTTTAGGCTACCCATAGCAGTGACTCGATTCCTTGCGATTCCTTCCAGGCCTTTGCTACTTTGCTAGTATGACATAGCGCTCCATCTTCTTGAAAAAGGTAGACATTCTTGTCAATCTGATTGGTTTCAAATAGTTGGAGTAGCCCTTTCTTTTGACAGTGTTTGGGATCCAATCACTCCATGTTTCACGGTCGCCTGCAGACATTCAGTTTTCCAAGTCTCATTCTGATTTCTCCAAATAAAGGACATTGTGGAGAGCCGTGATCGTTCACGCCATGACAGTACACGGTCTCGATTCGAATATTGGCAGAATTTACTTTCATCTGACCAAATTACAGACTGCCAAACTTCATAATCTTTATCTTGGAATCCTCTCGCCCATTCCATACGCCTGTTCCTGTTAATCTCTGAAATCAAGGGCTTCTTTCTTGCAACCCTTCTTTGCTAGCCTAGCTCTTTCAGAGTCTTTCTCACCGCATATGGCGACATTTCCATGCTGTTGGCGACATCTTTGACGCTCTAAACACGGTTTCTGATGACTTCCCTATTCAGCGCACTTTTCGTTCGCTCAGACACGATGCTTTGTGCTCCTGAACGTTGTTCCAGACATCAATGGACTTATTAAATTTCTTGCCAATCTTATTAGCCTAGCGATTTGACTTGCCACACAGATGTGCACTGTACATCAAAGTTCATGACACTTCTTTGCTTCTAAAGAAACGTTCCTGTTTCTTAATACTTTGCTTAGCTTTGGGAAGGCATCTACCTAATGAGCTTGCGTAAATGGATATCTGAACATGAACATTGAGGGACAAAAAGTGAACGAATATCGCTAGAGATAGGAAGTTGTGGAGAGTCGTGATCGTCCATGTCCTAAAGGGATATAGCATATAAAAGATGTCTTTTATAAATTTAGTGAAAGTTCATTTCACATGATCTACAAACATTGCTTAGGATGAAAAATAATTGGAAGTAGTGGAGAGTCATGATCCCACACGTCCTGACGGGACACGACACATGAAAAAAAGAATTTGTACATTTAATGATTGTCCATTTCAAATGCCTTACATATATTGCTAAGAGTTACAATGGATAGGAAGTTGAGGAGAGCCGTGATCGTACACATCCTAATGGGACACAGTACTTAAAAAGTATTTGTACAGTTAACAAACGTCCATTTCACATGTTCTACAAATAATGCTTAGAGCTTCAAATGATAGGAAGACGTGGAGAGCCTTGATCCCTTGCATCCTGATGCGGCACGGTATATAAAAGAAGTCTTTGAACATTTAGTGAACGTACATTTTCATTTGGTCAACAAAAATAGATTAGAGTTATAGAAGAAAGAACGTTGTGGAGAGTCGTTATCACATACATACTGATGCGACAGCGTACATAAAGAATGTATTTGTGTATTTAGTGATAGTTCATTTCACGACATTGTTTAAGCTACAAAGGAGAGGACATTGTGGAGAGCCGTGATCGTTCACGCCATGACAGTATACGGTACATAAAAGAAGTCTTTGTACTGTTAGTGATCGTCCATTACACATATTCTAAAGTATGGAGCTTAGAGCCACAAAGGAAGTGGTGGAGAGTCGTGATCGTCCACGTCCAGATCGGTCACAGTACATAAAAGAAGTCTTTGTACTGTTAGTGATCATCCATTTCTCATACTCTACAAATATTGCTTAGAGCTACAAAGGAAGTGGGGAGAGTCGTGATCGTCCACGTCCTGATGGGACACGGTACACAAAAGAAGTCTTTATACTGTGAGTGATCGTCCATTTCTCATACTTTACAAATATTGCTTAGAGCTACAATGAAGAGGATGTTGTGGAGAGTCGTGATCGCCCATTTCCTTAAGAAACACGACTCGCAAAAGAAGAAGACAGAAAAGTTGTTTCTACGTCGGTAGAATTCTTTTCAATTTCACGAAACAAAAGAGGCATCGCATAATGTCCGCAGTGATGAATAATAAACAGACAGATGCCAGAAGTTAAAATATGCAAGTTTCACTCTTGCTTGTGTGTTGGGCGAAGATGGCGGAGGGGGAAGAAACGGAAGTGGCTTACTGTTAACCACCTTCTCCATTTTGTTACCGAAAAATGGCCATAGATATAGAACTATCGATTTTTCAACGATGTCCTTACGATCGATGAAGACAACACTCCCGACTCTAACATCAATAATAATCAACTCTCGGAGTATGGAAGCCGATCGTGGCTAAAAATATCAAGTCACGAACGTTTATCCTCCCACTCACCTTGAGTTCCCGTGCAGTCGGGCATGAAGACACGCGCGCACGCAGACACGCTTGGGAATAGATGAAAAAGCACACGGAGGCAAATTGCCGGCGGTAAAAGATAGTTTGGCAGAGAAGAAAAATAATTAAAAACCGCTTCAATCAAAGACTTCGATTATGGAGAAAAAACCGCAGGCTTATCGCGATGAGAAAAAGTTGCCTTCAGGTAAGAAACTAAGTAAAGTATCAAGACATGAAAACTTCATTAGAATCAGTGCTGTTCAGATCTCACCCCCTACAGAATGTATAAATTGTCGTTTCATATATATATATATATATATATATATTGATCACTAATATTATCTATCTATCTATCTATCTATCTATCTATCTATGTACGTATTTAAATTTTCATGACTATCTATCTCTGTCTGTTCCTTATCTACCTCTCCACCCCTCTCTCGCTCACTCTGTCTAGCTATGTATATCAGTCTCTTCATTATCTATCAAAAGTGAGTATAAAATCAATAAGCTAAATGACAAATTTTATATTTGTATTTATCATATATATATATATATATATATATATATATATATATATATATATATATATATATATATATACAGAGAGAGAGAGAGAGAGAGAGATGCATAAATTGTTTGAATTACGTAAAAATGAAAATAACACTGACATTTTAACAGATATTTACCAAAATTACACAAAAATATCTTGAAATACTAAAAAGTAAACTTATTCAATAAAATCGCCATTGGCTTCCAGACAACTTAGGAATCTCCTGCAACTCTTCTGAACGGTCTCCTTGTTTAAGTTGGTGAATACTGCCATAATCCTTGCCTTCAGTTCATCTTTGGTTTTGCAAAGTGTTTTGTTGGTCTCTCGCTCATTTGAGCCCCATACATAATAAATAAGGGGTTGAAGTCTCGGGAGTTAGGTGACCAGATGTACAGGGTGATGTGGTCGTAGAAATTCTTTGACAGCCCTGACTGGATATTCCTGCTTGTGTGGCATGGCGCAGAGTCCAGTTGCAAGACATAAGATCTTCCAGAAGCCACCCTCTTGACCCACAGCAGCACTACCTCCTCGAGGCACGATGTAGAATCTGAGGTCCCCAGCAACAAATTCGGGAGTCGTTTTCTTATCAGAACGGTCAGAGTAGGTTTTCCGAGCTGCCGTATCTTCGTCATCACCATTAGACTCAACCCACTCTTTCCGAATCCTCTGAATTGTCATCCAGACACTCTGAAATTGAAGCTTCCGGCACGAATGCCAAGCAGTACAGCATGCCGTTTCCAAATTTATGGTGGAGTGAATTGCATCATGGTGCTCTTTTTCTCATAGACGGTGACCCTACTATACAGTGCAGTCGATAAAATAAAAAACAAACAACGCGCATGCGCAAAATTTAAAATATAATTTGGCGACAATTTACCGATCGCACTCTGTTTATGGCAGTGAATGCTGGAAAATTTCTTCACAGATACTTGAGGCGGTAGCAATGTGGTTCTATAGAATGATGCTACGAATATCATGGGCAGAATACGGGAGCAATGAAAAAGAAAATTAAAATGTGCACTTATACTTAAAATCAGAAAGAAGTTGAAATTTCTGGGCTACATTATAAGGAAAAAAGGCTGGCAGATTTTAACATCCACAAGAAACATTGAAGGGTCATCGAGAAACAACGTGTAACGGACCTAATAAGCTTGTTTAAATCGATGGCATAAAAGGCAATGTGTGGAAATATGAGAGGCAAATATATCTAAGATTTAAATAGGAGTAGAAAGATTTATTTCTAACAATTTCACCCCAAGCAAGGCGATAATTCCTCTAAGACATAAAGGGTCACTGGGTGTGAAAGGAAATAAGAAATAAATTTTTTAAAGCGCACACGAACTTTATGGACACTCTGTATATTGCCTTATCATAATATAATGCCGTCCGGTCAGCTGATGAGCTAAAGAGCTCACTGAATATCAGATAATGGCCGTCAGTATCGGACGTCTTCCATCCACCGTTGATTGCAATGTCTTCTACATTTGTTTAAAAGTCCGGTTGAGTGCTCACGTTGTGTCTGGTCTCAAATCATCAGGAATATGCTGCAGGAGTTGGTATACCACGGCTAGTAGCGGCTTTAACGGTTATATACAGTAGCCTAAGAAAAGATTTTAGCCAGGAGAAATAAACTACATCCAATTTCAAAACTTAATTACGTAATCCCTACTCAACATAAATAAACAGTTATTTGGAACTAGTATGGCGTAAGTCTTCCATTTGCCAGTTTCAGTGCTTGTATCCGATTTTTCATGGATTTGGTGGCACTAAGAAATATAGTTCGTCAGAATATATGCCATAAAAGAGCAGCTAGAGGATAGTGACGTTTCGTCTGTGGCAAACTGGTTGTTGGGTGGAAAATAATTCATCACCCAAAAGGCCGCGTAGATGCTTTTGAACTGTATCAAGATAGGCAAGTGAAAACTGGAATAGTAAAATTTACACTTACTTCTTTTAACGCAGTGTGGAAAGACTCCGTCCCTGAAAAGCCTAATGTGGCCAGTGTCCATACAGTGGCCTAAGAAAAGTTTTTAGCCAGGAAAAATAAACTATATCCAATTTCAAAATTTAATTACTTAATCCCTATTCAACATACACAAACAGTATTTGGAACTAGTATAGAGTAGGTCCTCTATTTGCTAGTTTCAGTGCTTGTATTCGATTTTTCATGGATTTGATCAAGTTATCAACAATCGTCTGAGCCATATTTTGCCACTCCTTTAGCAATGTCTCTTTTAGGGTTGCCACTGACGTGATTTTGGTTGCACGCTCTCGAAGTCTTCGGTCAAAGTGCTCCCAAACGTGCTTTATTGAATTCGTGTCAGGACTTTAGGCTACCCATAGCAGTGACTCGATTCCTTGCGATTCCTTCCAGGCCTTTGCTACTTTGCTAGTATGACATAGCGCTCCATCTTCTTGAAAAAGGTAGACATTCTTGTCAATCTGATTGGTTTCAAATAGTTGGAGTAACCCTTCTTTTGACAGTGTTTTGGACCATTCAACCGCTCGTCAACAAGAATCAGCTCAGATTTCTCTCGAAACCAGATAACGCCCTACACCATTATTCCAATCCCTCCATGTTTCACGGTCGCCTGCAGGCATTCGGAGTTCCAAATCTAATTCTGATTTCTTCAAACATAAACCTGTCTTAATTCGAATATTGGCAGAATTTACTTTCATCTGACCAAATTACAGACTGCCAAATTTCATAATCTTTACTCTCGAATTCTCTCGCCCAGTCCATACGCCTATTCTTGTTAATCTCTGAAATCAAGGGCTTCTTTCTTGCAACTCTTCTTTGATAGCCTAGCTTTTTCAGAGTCTTTCTTACTGCATATGGCGACATTTCCATGCTGTTGACGACATCTTTGACTCTCTGACGACGTTTTCTGATGACTTCCCTCTTCAGTACCCTTTTTTGTTCACTCAGACACGATGCTTAGTTTTCCTGAACGTTGTTCCACACGACAATTGCCTTCATTAAATTTCTTGACAATATTATTAACCGTTTGATAATTTAACCAGGAAAAACTTAACAATTTTTCTATTTGACTTGCCACACTGATGCTATCCTATTATTTGCCTTCGTTGAAATTCAACAATTTCCTTACTTCCGCGAACTTTCATTGCAAAATATAAGTCAACTATCGTTCATAGATGAGAGTAGTTTGATACTAACACGGTATTGTCTGAAAAAAAAAATATAGGTTATTACACAAGTCAAAATTACTCTAATCAAGGGTGTCTAAAAACTTATCGTAGCCCACATCCGACAACCGGGACCGATTTTAAATATGAAATAAGTTTAAGCGACTAATGATTTTTTCTTTTTCTTTCAGATTTAACAAATTCAGTCTTTGACGAAAATGGACGTTCAAACAGAAATGCACTTTGCGATTTTTGGTCAGCATAATCGACCAACCGAGAGTGCAATTGCAAAAATTGTTCGTAAATTCAAACAAACTGCGTCAGTGGCAGACGTGGAAACGCCATTGCGTGCTTGTTTACGCCGTTCAGCTGAAAACATTGCTGCAGTGCACGAGAATGTGGCCGAAAATCCAGACACCTCTATTCGTCATCGCGCGCAGGAACTGAACCTCTCCACAACATTACATCGAATTTTGACAAAAGATATGTCTCTACACGCTTACAAAATTCAATTGACCCAAGACCTGAAACCTGCTGACTATTTGCAGCGTCGTACATTCGTCAATTGGGTGCACGGGCAGACAAGCCGATGAAGATTTTTCGCAAAAAATCCTCTTTAGTGATGAAGCTCATTTTCTTCTTGGTAGATTCGTTAATAAGCAGAATTGTTAGATTTGGACTGATGAAAATCCAAGGAAGATTGTTGAAAAGCCACTGCATCCACAAAAGATCTCTGTTTAGTGTGCATTTTTTGCTAGTTGAATTATTGGGCCGTATACTTATAAATTTGAACGTCCATTTTCGTAATTTTGTTTTATTGACCATGGTTGAAATTGCCGAAGACGTAAGTTGTTAAATCTGAAAGAAAAAGCCAAAAAAAAAAAAAAAAAAAAAAAAAAAGCATTAGACGCTTAAACTTAATTCACATTTAAAATCGATCCAAGTTATTGAAACAGCCTTTATAATGATTGTAGACTATATCGTTGCGGTTTATGTAACAAGCTAGTTTTTAAGTGAGCTAGTGTTAGTCTACTGCACAATTCCCAGCCTGGAGGACCAGGGTGTGTCTTTCGTCTGACTCTTACCCCACAGACCTAT
Organism: Acanthosepion lycidas; assembly: GCA_963932145.1. Lineage (NCBI taxonomy): Eukaryota > Metazoa > Mollusca > Cephalopoda > Sepiida > Sepiidae > Acanthosepion > Acanthosepion lycidas. The sequence goes on along the minus strand of OZ010606.1, from coordinate 6,559,860 downwards.
TGAGCATGGTTGAACATAGTTCTGATGGCCGTTGAAGCACGCAAGCCGTCCTACCACCTCAAGGCGACACACCTTCAACACCAAAATCAAGTCGGTCCTACTTTAAGGCTAAGAAACCTGGCGGGTAACCAAGGACAACACCCACAAACCTCAGGCACTTACCAACCGATGTCTCAGGAATTATTATCTTATCCTTCAGCTGTTGAATTGTTGTTAGCTTGTTGGCATAGACATTACTTTTGAGATGACGCCAAAGGAAGAAATCTAAAGGCGTCAAGTCGCGCGATTGTTGTGGCCAATTGACTTCGCTGTTTCGAGAGATGGAGTGACCTGGGAACTTTGCATTGCATTTCTGTTTGAACGTCCATTTTCGTAATAAGCTTCGATAATTTTAACACGTTGTTTGATTGTTAATCTTTCCATGGTTGAAATTGCCAAAGACTTAAGTTGTTAAATCTGAAAGAAAAAGAAAAAAAACATCAGACGATTAAACTTAATTCACATTAAAAATCGGTCTAAGTTATTGTAACAACCTTTATATATATATATATATATATATATATATATATATATATATATATATATATATATTGGAACACCCTATATAATGAGGGAGTCAACTCTTCTGAATTTTCACAAATCATTCATACAAGATAATATTAGGAAAAAATACAAGCTTCAAAAACTGAGGGAGTGATGGACGATTATACCTTAAGACTTGTGCACTTAGTTACTCACTCTGGGCGTCTAATTCCTGGTTTTAGGTTGGTACACGATCATGAGGAGGTAGCCTTGTCAGTTCTTATGCGCATTCTGATTCAAATCTAAGTGATAACTCATTCTCGGAGTTCTTCTGTGGATTCTGCTGAACCACTGTGGAGTCTGCTGGTCTGTTCCTCCCGACCTCTAGTTCTACTCTGCTCTCCTTGAAAGAATCAAGATGTCCGGTTTAAATAATACTTCGCCCCAAACCGCGTGGGGGTCTGACTGGGATAGAAGTATCAACATTCCTTTTGTCTCAATTGAGATTTTCCAATTTTGGGCAATTATCCAGCACCTTAGTGGCAGTGAGAGGGTGAATCCATCTATCAAACTCCAACTTGCCTTTCTCTGACTTGCACTCAAAGCTGCCTCTTCTTTCTCCAACTTCCTTAGAAACAACCTGTTACTACTCTCTTTGGGGCATCGCTTGACCCGGTTGACCAATCCCTTTCTAGGGACCGTAACAAGAGGCTGTCTGAGCCTTAACTAAAAGATAACCATTTCAACAATAGTAGAAGGCTCTTCACTGAATTTAAATTTTTAGGGAATTCAAGTTATGGAAAAGATTACCCCTTGAAAAAATTATCATCATCCGGTTTCTGCTGGGCATCGCCAAAATTATCAAGGAATGGATGTATGGATTTATTTTATGGAGGAATCAAATTCTCCAGAAAAAGATAAAAAATTTTTTTTAATTGTCTTTTATTTCAGGCCACATGCAACGCTTTTTCTAATCATTATCTTCAAATGGCAAAACTATTATCCAAATCATCGTCCTGTTTTAAGCCTGGACGAAACAGATGCTTTTCATCAATGTTGACCACCAGAAATTGCTTAATAAAAAAACGACTCTGTGAGCGGACAGCGGTTACATTCGGCATAGTTTTAATATCCCCTTAGAAATCTACATTCATTATCCGTATCCATTGCAATTTTATCTCGACCAGTGACTTTAAGTGTATCCAAGCCGGAACACTCAAGTCACGATGTAAATGCTATCTCAGCCTGAGATAAGTGTTTTCTAGATCAGCCCATCCGCCTGTAACTGATAATGCTACAATAAGGAAACAGCACACACACACACGTATACATATACATACACACATACACACACACACACACACACACACACACACATATATATATATATATATATATATATATATATATATATATATATATATATATGTATGTTTGTATATCCAATTAGGAGAAATGGAGTAAAAATACTGAGTATTTTTTAAAAGAAATATGCTCAATACAAAGTAGAACAAAATATCATTATAATAATTTTATTATAATAAATTATAAGAAAAAGATTTTACATCGCTACACAACAGCTTTTATGTTTCAATTCTATCATTGTACTTCTTCAGGCGATGGTAGATAACTTGAGATAAAAAAGATTTTTCATTTTCATCACAAGTTATTTACCATCGCCTGAGGAAGTTCATTCATAGTATTGAAACATGAAGCTTTTGTGTAGCGATACAAAATATTTTTGTTATAACCTATTATAATATAATATAATATAATATATATATATATATATATATATATATATATATATATATATATATATATATATATATATATATATATCATTGAATACGACAGACAAGGTGCTTTTATTTAGTTTTTTATTTTCGGATGATAAATTATATAAAAAACTGTCGGAATGATTTTTTTAACAGAGCGCTTTCGGCCATACATTTAGCCATTGTGAAGGATGAAATATTTTAACTGTTAAATAAGAGATAGAACATGGACACAATATATTGACCGTGTTTTGAAAAATTAAAACATTTTATAAAACATACATATAACAAACTATTTTCTATTATCATTTAATGATAAAGTTATTTGTAATCTCTTTTTGAAATTTATGCTGTACAGTTCTATTGTTTGTATCTGTTGAGTATCTGTCTAACATCGGGATGAATACAACTGCCTTGTGGGCTATGTTAATTCTTCTTCTATTGACTGTATCCCTTCATGACATTGGCGATCATGGCTCTCCACAACAACCAATCCTTTGTCATCTGTTAGTCAGGTATTCGTTGTTTTCTTTGTCCTCTTGTATATTGATTACTCGATTATTTTTTACGGATTGTCAACCCTTTGTGGGTTATTTAATGCTGAAACATATTTTGGATTGTAAAAATATTTTTTCTTCTGCGAATGAATGAAGTTTTTTTTTTTTTTTAAATTAACAATTATTATTTTTGTACACGACTTACTATTTAACCCATAGCTTGGGGAGGAGATGGATTCATACCATCACCAAGAGAGTGTAAGTTAATGTAATGAACCTGACTGGAATTCGAACTCGCCTCTCCGATTTCCATTTCTGATATTGATTAATAATAGGCACTAAATAGCGCAGCCACACGTCTCCGAGGATGCCAGTCTACTAGGACGGCTATCCAATCCCCGTTGCAGACGCCTGCTCAGGTATATTTGTTTTTCTTCAACACTCACAGACACCACAAATGGTTTATATTACAGCTATGCTGAGCGGACCTTAGTTTCTGGGAGAGTGTGCGTTATCTAGCGTGGTCAACAGTCTGAACAAAGCCAGCACACTCAAACCTTCGGTCACGTTGACTTGTGATTTCGTGCACCCAAAGGCAAGTGTTAGGCAAGTGGTATGGTTGTTAGGCACTTTTTAAAGAATGGCATTTTCCTCTAGACCGACAACATCAAGAAGTTATCTTCCTGACAAATTAACCATGGTGAGATTCGAACTCGGGTCAGAAAGCGAACGTTCTAACCACTTACGGCACTATAGTTTGATAAATGACATGTTAGTCGTCGTGAAGGGGTTGTAGTAGTGTATCACATTTACTATATTTCAGTTGTTCTTGATAGAAGAACGAGTAATTTATGGAAATAAAGAAATAAAATTAAAAGTCTTTTGAAAAGAGACGCCGAAATGAACAGGTGACGTAGATAGGTTTTTCGAAACACCTACGCACATCTTCTACGAGGAGGACCTTTAACCGACATGTTAACCTCATTCTAAAATTCAGAAAAAAGAAAGAAGCGATCATTAACATTAAAAGCTTCGATGTCCGACATCCATTAAGAGGCTACCGTTGGGATTTGATACAAACAGAATCGAAAGATTCTGGAGAATCTGAAAAGAATAGAAAATGAGAAAAGGTGAAGAAAATACGGCATCCATTTTGATGCTGTTCGCATTTTTCTATACTTTGTTCTCTGTCTTCAATTAAATTATTTATGAACGCCCTTCTTCTTTTATTTTCTTTCTTTCATTCGTTGTTTCTTTCTTTCTTTCTTTTCTACCCTTTCTTTCTTTCTTTCTTTCTTTCTTTTTTCTTTTCTTCTCTTTCGTTTCTCTCCTTGTTTATTTTATTCCTTCCTTTCTTTCCATTTTTTGTTCTTTTCTAGCCTTCCTTCCTTCCTCCCTTTCTTTCTTTCTTTCTTTTTATCCATTCTTTTCTTTCTTTCTTTCTTTCTTTCTTTCTTTCTTTTTATCCTTTCTTTTCTTTCTTTCTTTCTTTCTTTCTTTTCTACACTTTTTTGCTTTTTATATGATTTCTCTCCGTGTTTATTTTTTCCTTCTTTCCTTTTCTTTCTTTCTTTCTTTCTTTCTTTCTTTCTTTCTTTCTTTCTTTTTCGTTTCTCTCCTTGTTTATTTTATTCCTTCCTTTCTTTCCATTTTTTGTTCTTTTCTAGCCTTCCTTCCTTCCTCCCTTTCTTTCTTTCTTTCTTTCTTTCTTTCTTTCTTTCTTTCTTTCTTTCTTTTCATCTTGATTGCCTCTTTTCTTTTTTCTTAATTTTCTTTGATGTCTTTCTTTGCTTTAATCTATCTTTCTTACTTCTTCCTTTTCTTCTTTATTTTCTATTATTTGTCCCTTGTTTGTCTATCTTTTCTTTCTTTCTCTCTTTTCTTCCCTGGTTTAGACATTGCTTCTTTCTTTCTTTCTTTCTTTCTTTTCTACCATTCTTTCTTTCTTTCTTTCTTTCTTTCTTTCTTTCTTTCATTTCTTTTTCCTCCCTTACCGCCAAGAAAAACACTCTCCTTACTCTGTTTCTCTTCGTCTCCACTAAGAAAGAAATATGAAAAAATACAAACGAAGAACATTGACAAATCACACGCATGCGTATTGAAAATTAAAAAAAAAAAGATTTTTTTTGTATATCAAGGGAAATCCTCTCAGTGTGCTTCGTTCGCAAATCTTTCAAATTTCTTTCTGTAGCAGACAACAGTACACTCGACACAAAATTATGTTATCATAATGCAATTTTGCGTGGGAGAATTATAATTTTTGGCAAGGGTAAAATGTCCGCTTAAATCTAATCGCAAAATTATTTGTTTTTTATCCGGGTTAGTACCAAGGAAAATCCTGGCCTTTCTACGTCACGTAGTCGTTCATTTTCCCGCTTCTGTCTTCTATCAATTTCTCTATTCTTTTTTCATTTCATTCTTTACCCCTTCTTAATTTCTAACATAATTTCTCCTTCGATGTTTGCTTCCTCTTTTCGTTAATCCGCAACTCTTTGCTTTTCAAAAGCACTAACACTTTGTTCTCTATTCCGACGATGTTAGAGGCTGACGTGCACCCCGTCAGCCAGCCGGTCTCATTCACGAAAAATGGCGCCAACCTTCTAGCAAACTCGGTAGCAGCAGTAGCAGCCGTCGAAATTACAATAACAGAAAGATTTACGACAAAGAAAGGGAGGAATGCCACCTTTCTGATGAAGTCGAGCCTGGCTTTTAATTCCGCGTATGGATACACTCGACTTGCTTCATTCCGTTAGATGCAATAAAATACCCCGATCGAAAGTTTTGTGGATAAAGTGTCAGACGAGAAGCAATAAATATCTGCTGTTCGATATTTCGGCGAAGGTGAAGTGGCTTGTCACTTTATCAGCAGAAGAATAAAACAATAAATGGTCCTGTGACTCTGCTCTATATTTAGAGATTCTTGATAAAATCTAATGAAGAATCTGCAATATTATTGGCCCTGTCCTGGGATCTCGGCTTAAGCCACTTTCCCACAGCCGTAACGTAGCATCGCTTTACCTTTTTTTAAAAATACTTTCATGGTGATTGTTCTGATGAACTTTCCGCTATGACACCTAGAATTTATGGATTTCAGTGCAGTACCAGATTGGCGGTTAGGTCTCATCATTTTGCAATTGAAATCGTGAGATGTAACCGTATGTTCTATGCTAACAATTTCTTCTTTCGCACTTCTTGCTTGTCGATCTCTCTTACGGTTTCTTGCTTCCAAGTTAATTTTGATGCTCAAAAATTTAAAGGCAATGTCAGTCGTTATTTGCTGTTTTCTTAATTCTTGTTCTTTTATTGTCCTCTCTCTTGGTAGTTTTTCTCATATTCTCTAACACTCAGTAACCTCTTGCGTCCTAGTGGCTTTATTGCCTTTGGTCTTTAAAAATTTAAATTCAATGTCAATCCTTATCTTCTGTCTTCTTAATTCTTGTTCTTTTATTGTCCTCTTTCCTTAATAGTAGTTTTTTCTCATATTATCTAGCCCTCAGCCTTTCGTCCTAGTGGCTTTATTGCCTTGCTTGGGGTGAATTGGAAAAAAAAGAAGTTATTATAAGATTGGTATTAACAATTATGATCTAATATCAGTCCTCCTATATAGCAGAGAATGTTGGACAATCTTCTCACAGATGAAGAACAGATTAAAAGGTTCTGGTTCTACAAAAGGATGCTGAGAATACCATGGACGGAACATGTGAGCAACGACGAGATTTTAGAGAAAATGGAAATAAAAAGGACACTTATGTTTAACATCAGAGCAAGGTTTGGGAACGATAACAAAAAGGCAACACTTATTAAGAGTTACAAAGTACAGGAAGTTGTGGAGAGCCATAACCGCCAACATTCTGGAAGAACACGGCACATCCGTGCTTAGAGTATCTGGTATTCATCAAGCGTTCATCCATCGAGTTATTCACCAGGATTCAGTAATTATACAGGAAGCGGTGTTTCAATGTGTTGTGACAATTGAGCCAACTTTACTGAAGGATGCTATGAATTACCATAGACCAAACATGTGAGTAATTAGGCACTTATACTTAATATGAGGTGTAGGAGAGGTAACAAAACGATAAAAGTCATTAGGAGCTACAAAAGAAAGGATGTTGTGGAGAACCATAAACGTCCAGAAGAGACAGGGTACATAGAAAAATTACATCAACTTTTATATAATGCTAAAAAATGAATTTATTTTTTTTACAATAAATACTTATTTTCCAGCATAATCTCATTGCTTTTCTGTGCATGTAATTCAGGCGCGCTTTGATTTTTGAAGGCATACGTTATGTCATATTTCAAGAAGAAGCAGCTGAACGCTTTTAGAAAGCTGATGTTTTTTTATGCATGCCTTATCTCATTCGGGGCAAGAAGAAGAGGAGAAGGAGGGGGGGAAGGAGGAGAAAGGAAGGAAGATGAGAATAAAAAAAAGATCAGAAGAAAATGAAAAAGAAAAAAGAAAACGAAGAATGTAAGGAGAAAGAAGGAAAAACGATATCGAGAAGAAGAAGATAAAAGGAGGAATAACAGAAGAAGAAGAAGAAGAAGAAGAAGAAGAAGAAGAAGAAGAAGAAGATAATTGGAAGAAGAAAATAGAAGTACGATGCGGAAATGAAGGAGAAAATAAATCTTTTTCTTCTTTCTAGTATTATTAATGGTCTGAACTGGTGGAATTAAGGAATGTTCCTCATCTGAACATTTGCCATGGAAATACTGATAGAGAGAGGCTTGGCTGTAAAGGTCTGAACTGGTGGAACTAAGGAATGTAGCTCATCTGAGCATTTACCATGGAAATAGCGATAGAGTAGAGAGAGGCTTAGCTGTGAAGGTCTGAACTGGTGGAACTAAGGAATGTAGCTCATCTGAACATTTGCCATGGAAATAGCGATAGAGAGAGGCTTGGCTATAAAGGTCTGAACTGGTAGAACTAAGGAATGTAGCTCATCTGAACATTTGCCATGGAAATAGCGATAGAGAGAGGCTTGGCTGTAAAGGTCTGAACTGGTAGAACTAAGGAATGTAGCTCATCTGAACATTTACCATGGAATTAGCGAAAGAGTAGAGAGAGGCTTAGCTGTGAAGGTCTGAACTGGTGGAACTAAGGAATGTAGCTCATCTGAACATTTACCATGGAAATAGCGATAGAGTAGAGAGAGGCTTGGCTGTGAAGGTCTGAACTGGTGGAACTAAGGAATGTAGCTCATCTGAACATTTACCATGGAAATAGCGATAGAGTAGAGAGAGGCTTAGCTGTGAAGGTCTGAACTGGTAGAACTAAGGAATGTAGCTCATCTGAACATTTACCATGGAATTAGCGAAAGAGTAGAGAGAGGCTTAGCTGTGAAGGTCTGAACTGGTGGAACTAAGGAATGTAGCTCATCTGAACATTTACCATGGAAATAGCGATAGAGTAGAGAGAGGCTTAGATGTAAAGGTCTGAACTGGTGGAACTAAGGAATGTAGCTCATCTGAACATTTACCATGGAAATAGCGATAGAGTAGAGAGAGGCTTAGCTGTGAAGGTCTGAACTGGTAGAACTAAGGAATGTAGCTCATCTGAACATTTGCCATGGAAATAGCTATATAGAGAGGCTTGGCTGTGAAGGTCTGAACTCGTGGAACTAAGGAATGTAGCTCATCTGAACATTTGCCATGGAAATAGCTATATAGAGAGGCTTGGCTGTGAAGGTCTGAACTCGTGGAACTAAGGAATGTAGCTCATCTGAACATTTACCATGGAAATAGCGATAGAGTAGAGAGAGGCTTGGCAGTAAAGGTCTGAACTGGTAGAACTAAGGAATGTAGCTCATCTGAACATTTACCATGGAAATAGCGATAGAGTAGAGAGAGGCTTGGCTGTGAAGGTCTGAACTGGTGGAACTAAGGAATGTAGCTCATCTGAACATTTACCATGGAAATAGCGATAGAGTAGAGAGAGGCTTAGCTGTGAAGGTCTGAACTGGTGGAACTAAGGAATGTAGCTCATCTGAACATTTACCATGGAAATAGCGATAGAGTAGAGAGAGGCTTGGCTGTGAAGGTCTGAACTGGTGGAACTAAGGAATGTAGCTCATCTGAACATTTACCATGGAAATAGCGATAGAGTAGAGAGAGGCTTAGCTGTGAAGGTCTGAACTGGTGGAACTAAGGAATGTAGCTCATCTGAACATTTACCATGGAAATAGCGATAGAGTAGAGAGAGGCTTAGCTGTGAAGGTCTGAACTGGTAGAACTAAGGAATGTAGCTCATCTGAACATTTACCATGGAAATAGCGATAGAGTAGAGAGAGGCTTGGCTGTGAAGGTCTGAACTGGTGGAACTAAGGAATGTAGCTCATCTGAACATTTACCATGGAAATAGCGATAGAGTAGAGAGAGGCTTAGCTGTGAAGGTCTGAACTGGTGGAACTAAGGAATGTAGCTCATCTGAACATTTACCATGGAAATAGCGATAGAGTAGAGAGAGGCTTGGCTGTGAAGGTCTGAACTGGTGGAACTAAGGAATGTAGCTCATCTGAACATTTACCATGGAATTAGCGATAGAGTAGAGAGAGGCTTAGCTGTGAAGGTCTGAACTGGTGGAACTAAGGAATGTAGCTCATCTGAACATTTACCATGGAATTAGCGATAGAGTAGAGAGAGGCTTAGCTGTGAAGGTCTGAACTGGTGGAACTAAGGAATGTAGCTCATCTGAACATTTACCATGGAATTAGCGATAGAGTAGAGAGAGGCTTGGCTGTGAAGGTCTGAACTCGTGGAACTAAGGAATGTAGTTCATCTGAACATTTGCCATGGAAATAGCGATAGAGAGAGGCTTGGCTGTAAAGGCCTGAACTGGTAGAACTAAGGAATGTAGCTCATCTGAACATTTACCATGGAATTAGCGATAGAGTAGAGAGAGGCTTAGCTGTGAAGGTCTGAACTGGTGGAACTAAGGAATGTAGCTCATCTGAACATTTACCATGGAATTAGCGATAGAGTAGAGAGAGGCTTAGCTGTGAAGGTCTGAACTGGTGGAACTAAGGAATGTAGTTCATCTGAACATTTGCCATGGAAATAGCGATAGAGTAGAGAGAGGCTTGGCTGTGAAGGTCTGAACTCGTGGAACTAAGGAATGTAGTTCATCTGAACATTTGCCATGGAAATAGCGATAGAGAGAGGCTTGGCTGTAAAGGCCTGAACTGGTAGAACTAAGGAATGTAGCTCATCTGAACATTTACCATGGAATTAGCGATAGAGTAGAGAGAGGCTTAGCTGTGAAGGTCTGAACTGGTGGAACTAAGGAATGTAGCTCATCTGAACATTTACCATGGAAATAGCGATAGAGTAGAGAGAGGCTTGGCTGTGAAGGTCTGAACTCGTGGAACTAAGGAATGTAGTTCATCTGAACATTTGCCATGGAAATAGCGATAGAGAGAGGCTTGGCTGTAAAGGCCTGAACTGGTAGAACTAAGGAATGTAGCTCATCTGAACATTTACCATGGAATTAGCGATAGAGTAGAGAGAGGCTTAGCTGTGAAGGTCTGAACTGGTGGAACTAAGGAATGTAGCTCATCTGAACATTTACCATGGAAATAGCGATAGAGTAGAGAGAGGCTTGGCTGTGAAGGTCTGAACTCGTGGAACTAAGGAATGTAGTTCATCTGAACATTTGCCATGGAAATAGCGATAGAGAGAGGCTTGGCTGTAAAGGCCTGAACTGGTAGAACTAAGGAATGTAGCTCATCTGAACATTTACCATGGAATTAGCGATAGAGTAGAGAGAGGCTTAGCTGTGAAGGTCTGAACTGGTGGAACTAAGGAATGTAGCTCATCTGAACATTTACCATGGAAATAGCGATAGAGTAGAGAGAGGCTTGGCTGTGAAGGTCTGAACTCGTGGAACTAAGGAATGTAGTTCATCTGAACATTTGCCATGGAAATAGCGATAGAGAGAGGCTTGGCTGTAAAGGCCTGAACTGGTAGAACTAAGGAATGTAGCTCATCTGAACATTTACCATGGAATTAGCGATAGAGTAGAGAGAGGCTTAGCTGTGAAGGTCTGAACTGGTGGAACTAAGGAATGTAGCTCATCTGAACATTTACCATGGAATTAGCGATAGAGTAGAGAGAGGCTTAGCTGTGAAGGTCTGAACTGGTGGAACTAAGGAATGTAGCTCATCTGAACATTTACCATGGAATTAGCGATAGAGTAGAGAGAGGCTTAGCTGTGAAGGTCTGAACTGGTGGAACTAAGGAATGTAGCTCATCTGAACATTTACCATGGAATTAGCGATAGAGTAGAGAGAGGCTTGGCTGTGAAGGTCTGAACTCGTGGAACTAAGGAATGTAGTTCATCTGAACATTTGCCATGGAAATAGCGATAGAGAGAGGCTTGGCTGTAAAGGCCTGAACTGGTAGAACTAAGGAATGTAGCTCATCTGAACATTTACCATGGAATTAGCGATAGAGTAGAGAGAGGCTTAGCTGTGAAGGTCTGAACTGGTGGAACTAAGGAATGTAGCTCATCTGAACATTTACCATGGAATTAGCGATAGAGTAGAGAGAGGCTTAGCTGTGAAGGTCTGAACTGGTGGAACTAAGGAATGTAGTTCATCTGAACATTTGCCATGGAAATAGCGATAGAGTAGAGAGAGGCTTGGCTGTGAAGGTCTGAACTCGTGGAACTAAGGAATGTAGTTCATCTGAACATTTGCCATGGAAATAGCGATAGAGAGAGGCTTGGCTGTAAAGGCCTGAACTGGTAGAACTAAGGAATGTAGCTCATCTGAACATTTACCATGGAATTAGCGATAGAGTAGAGAGAGGCTTAGCTGTGAAGGTCTGAACTGGTGGAACTAAGGAATGTAGCTCATCTGAACATTTACCATGGAAATAGCGATAGAGTAGAGAGAGGCTTGGCTGTGAAGGTCTGAACTCGTGGAACTAAGGAATGTAGTTCATCTGAACATTTGCCATGGAAATAGCGATAGAGAGAGGCTTGGCTGTAAAGGCCTGAACTGGTAGAACTAAGGAATGTAGCTCATCTGAACATTTACCATGGAATTAGCGATAGAGTAGAGAGAGGCTTAGCTGTGAAGGTCTGAACTGGTGGAACTAAGGAATGTAGCTCATCTGAACATTTACCATGGAAATAGCGATAGAGTAGAGAGAGGCTTGGCTGTGAAGGTCTGAACTCGTGGAACTAAGGAATGTAGTTCATCTGAACATTTGCCATGGAAATAGCGATAGAGAGAGGCTTGGCTGTAAAGGTCTGAACTGGTAGAACTAAGGAATGTAGCTCATCTGAACATTTACCATGGAATTAGCGATAGAGTAGAGAGAGGCTTAGCTGTGAAGGTCTGAACTGGTGGAACTAAGGAATGTAGCTCATCTGAACATTTACCATGGAATTAGCGATAGAGTAGAGAGAGGCTTAGCTGTGAAGGTCTGAACTGGTGGAACTAAGGAATGTAGCTCATCTGAACATTTACCATGGAAATAGCGATAGAGTAGAGAGAGGCTTGGCTGTGAAGGTCTGAACTCGTGGAACTAAGGAATGTAGTTCATCTGAACATTTGCCATGGAAATAGCGATAGAGAGAGGCTTGGCTGTAAAGGCCTGAACTGGTAGAACTAAGGAATGTAGCTCATCTGAACATTTACCATGGAATTAGCGATAGAGTAGAGAGAGGCTTAGCTGTGAAGGTCTGAACTGGTGGAACTAAGGAATGTAGCTCATCTGAACATTTACCATGGAAATAGCGATAGAGTAGAGAGAGGCTTAGCTGTGAAGGTCTGAACTGGTGGAACTAAGGAATGTAGCTCATCTGAACATTTACCATGGAATTAGCGATAGAGTAGAGAGAGGCTTAGCTGTGAAGGTCTGAACTCGTGGAACTAAGGAATGTAGCTCATCTGAACATTTGCCATGGAAATAGCGATAGAGAGAGGCTTGGCTGTAAAGGTCTGAACTGGTAGAACTAAGGAATGTAGCTCATCTGAACATTTACCATGGAATTAGCGATAGAGTAGAGAGAGGCTTAGCTGTGAAGGTCTGAACTGGTGGAACTAAGGAATGTAGCTCATCTGAACATTTACCATGGAATTAGCGATAGAGTAGAGAGAGGCTTAGATGTAAAGGTCTGAACTGGTGGAACTAAGGAATGTAGCTCATCTGAACATTTACCATGGAATTAGCGATAGAGTAGAGAGAGGCTTAGCTGTGAAGGTCTGAACTGGTGGAACTAAGGAATGTAGCTCATCTGAACATTTACCATGGAATTAGCGATAGAGTAGAGAGAGGCTTAGCTGTGAAGGTCTGAACTGGTGGAACTAAGGAATGTAGCTCATCTGAACATTTACCATGGAATTAGCGATAGAGTAGAGAGAGGCTTAGATGTAAAGGTCTGAACTGGTGGAACTAAGGAATGTAGCTCATCTGAACATTTACCATGGAATTAGCGATAGAGTAGAGAGAGGCTTAGATGTAAAGGTCTGAACTGGTGGAACTAAGGAATGTAGCTCATCTGAACATTTACCATGGAATTAGCGATAGAGTAGAGAGAGGCTTAGCTGTGAAGGTCTGAACTGGTGGAACTAAGGAATGTAGCTCATCTGAACATTTACCATGGAAATAGCGATAGAGTAGAGAGAGGCTTAGCTGTGAAGGTCTGAACTGGTGGAACTAAGGAATGTAGCTCATCTGAACATTTACCATGGAATTAGCGATAGAGTAGAGAGAGGCTTAGATGTAAAGGTCTGAACTGGTGGAACTAAGGAATGTAGCTCATCTGAACATTTACCATGGAATTAGCGAAAGAGTAGAGAGAGGCTTAGATGTAAAGGTCTGAACTGGTGGAACTAAGGAATGTAGCTCATCTGAACATTTACCATGGAAATAGCGATAGAGTAGAGAGAGGCTTAGCTGTGAAGGTCTGAACTGGTGGAACTAAGGAATGTAGCTCATCTGAACATTTACCATGGAAATAGCGATAGAGTAGAGAGAGGCTTAGATGTAAAGGTCTGAACTGGTGGAACTAAGGAATGTAGCTCATCTGAACATTTACCATGGAATTAGCGAAAGAGTAGAGAGAGGCTTAGATGTAAAGGTCTGAACTGGTGGAACTAAGGAATGTAGCTCATCTGAACATTTACCATGGAAATAGCGATAGAGTAGAGAGAGGCTTAGCTGTGAAGGTCTGAACTGGTGGAACTAAGGAATGTAGCTCATCTGAACATTTACCATGGAAATAGCGATAGAGTAGAGAGAGGCTTAGATGTAAAGGTCTGAACTGGTGGAACTAAGGAATGTAGCTCATCTGAACATTTACCATGGAATTAGCGATAGAGTAGAGAGAGGCTTAGCTGTGAAGGTCTGAACTGGTGGAACTAAGGAATGTAGCTCATCTGAACATTTACCATTGAAATAGCGATAGAGTAGAGAGAGGCTTAGCTGTGAAGGTCTGAACTGGTGGAACTAAGGAATGTAGCTCATCTGAACATTTACCATGGAATTAGCGATAGAGTAGAGAGAGGCTTAGATGTAAAGGTCTGAACTGGTGGAACTAAGGAATGTAGCTCATCTGAACATTTACCATGGAATTAGCGATAGAGTAGAGAGAGGCTTAGCTGTGAAGGTCTGAACTGGTGGAACTAAGGAATGTAGCTCATCTGAACATTTACCATGGAAATAGCGATAGAGTAGAGAGAGGCTTAGATGTAAAGGTCTGAACTGGTGGAACTAAGGAATGTAGCTCATCTGAACATTTACCATGGAAATAGCGATAGAGTAGAGAGAGGCTTAGCTGTGAAGGTCTGAACTGGTGGAACTAAGGAATGTAGCTCATCTGAACATTTACCATGGAAATAGCGATAGAGTAGAGAGAGGCTTAGCTGTGAAGGTCTGAACTGGTGGAACTAAGGAATGTAGCTCATCTGAACATTTACCATGGAATTAGCGATAGAGTAGAGAGAGGCTTAGATGTAAAGGTCTGAACTGGTGGAACTAAGGAATGTAGCTCATCTGAACATTTACCATGGAATTAGCGAAAGAGTAGAGAGAGGCTTAGATGTAAAGGTCTGAACTGGTGGAACTAAGGAATGTAGCTCATCTGAACATTTACCATGGAAATAGCGATAGAGTAGAGAGAGGCTTAGCTGTGAAGGTCTGAACTGGTGGAACTAAGGAATGTAGCTCATCTGAACATTTACCATGGAAATAGCGATAGAGTAGAGAGAGGCTTAGATGTAAAGGTCTGAACTGGTGGAACTAAGGAATGTAGCTCATCTGAACATTTACCATGGAATTAGCGATAGAGTAGAGAGAGGCTTAGATGTAAAGGTCTGAACTGGTGGAACTAAGGAATGTAGCTCATCTGAACATTTACCATGGAAATAGCGATAGAGTAGAGAGAGGCTTAGCTGTGAAGGTCTGAACTGGTAGAACTAAGGAATGTAGCTCATCTGAACATTTACCATGGAAATAGCGATAGAGTAGAGAGAGGCTTAGATGTAAAGGTCTGAACTGGTGGAACTAAGGAATGTAGCTCATCTGAACATTTACCATGGAATTAGCGATAGAGTAGAGAGAGGCTTAGCTGTGAAGGTCTGAACTGGTGGAACTAAGGAATGTAGCTCATCTGAACATTTACCATGGAAATAGCGATAGAGTAGAGAGAGGCTTAGCTGTGAAGGTCTGAACTGGTGGAACTAAGGAATGTAGCTCATCTGAACATTTACCATGGAATTAGCGATAGAGTAGAGAGAGGCTTAGCTGTGAAGGTCTGAACTGGTGGAACTAAGGAATGTAGCTCATCTGAACATTTACCATGGAATTAGCGATAGAGTAGAGAGAGGCTTAGATGTAAAGGTCTGAACTGGTGGAACTAAGGAATGTAGCTCATCTGAACATTTACCATGGAATTAGCGAAAGAGTAGAGAGAGGCTTAGATGTAAAGGTCTGAACTGGTGGAACTAAGGAATGTAGCTCATCTGAACATTTACCATGGAAATAGCGATAGAGTAGAGAGAGGCTTAGCTGTGAAGGTCTGAACTGGTGGAACTAAGGAATGTAGCTCATCTGAACATTTACCATGGAAATAGCGATAGAGTAGAGAGAGGCTTAGATGTAAAGGTCTGAACTGGTGGAACTAAGGAATGTAGCTCATCTGAACATTTACCATGGAATTAGCGAAAGAGTAGAGAGAGGCTTAGATGTAAAGGTCTGAACTGGTGGAACTAAGGAATGTAGCTCATCTGAACATTTACCATGGAAATAGCGATAGAGTAGAGAGAGGCTTAGCTGTGAAGGTCTGAACTGGTGGAACTAAGGAATGTAGCTCATCTGAACATTTACCATGGAAATAGCGATAGAGTAGAGAGAGGCTTAGCTGTGAAGGTCTGAACTGGTGGAACTAAGGAATGTAGCTCATCTGAACATTTACCATGGAATTAGCGATAGAGTAGAGAGAGGCTTAGATGTAAAGGTCTGAACTGGTGGAACTAAGGAATGTAGCTCATCTGAACATTTACCATGGAATTAGCGAAAGAGTAGAGAGAGGCTTAGATGTAAAGGTCTGAACTGGTGGAACTAAGGAATGTAGCTCATCTGAACATTTACCATGGAAATAGCGATAGAGTAGAGAGAGGCTTAGCTGTGAAGGTCTGAACTGGTGGAACTAAGGAATGTAGCTCATCTGAACATTTACCATGGAATTAGCGATAGAGTAGAGAGAGGCTTAGATGTAAAGGTCTGAACTGGTGGAACTAAGGAATGTAGCTCATCTGAACATTTACCATGGAATTAGCGATAGAGTAGAGAGAGGCTTAGCTGTGAAGGTCTGAACTGGTGGAACTAAGGAATGTAGCTCATCTGAACATTTACCATGGAATTAGCGATAGAGTAGAGAGAGGCTTAGCTGTGAAGGTCTGAACTGGTGGAACTAAGGAATGTAGCTCATCTGAACATTTACCATGGAAATAGCGATAGAGTAGAGAGAGGCTTAGATGTAAAGGTCTGAACTGGTGGAACTAAGGAATGTAGCTCATCTGAACATTTACCATGGAATTAGCGATAGAGTAGAGAGAGGCTTAGATGTAAAGGTCTGAACTGGTGGAACTAAGGAATGTAGCTCATCTGAACATTTACCATGGAATTAGCGATAGAGTAGAGAGAGGCTTAGCTGTGAAGGTCTGAACTGGTGGAACTAAGGAATGTAGCTCATCTGAACATTTACCATGGAAATAGCGATAGAGTAGAGAGAGGCTTAGCTGTGAAGGTCTGAACTGGTGGAACTAAGGAATGTAGCTCATCTGAACATTTACCATGGAATTAGCGATAGAGTAGAGAGAGGCTTAGATGTAAAGGTCTGAACTGGTGGAACTAAGGAATGTAGCTCATCTGAACATTTACCATGGAATTAGCGAAAGAGTAGAGAGAGGCTTAGATGTAAAGGTCTGAACTGGTGGAACTAAGGAATGTAGCTCATCTGAACATTTACCATGGAAATAGCGATAGAGTAGAGAGAGGCTTAGCTGTGAAGGTCTGAACTGGTGGAACTAAGGAATGTAGCTCATCTGAACATTTACCATGGAAATAGCGATAGAGTAGAGAGAGGCTTAGATGTAAAGGTCTGAACTGGTGGAACTAAGGAATGTAGCTCATCTGAACATTTACCATGGAATTAGCGAAAGAGTAGAGAGAGGCTTAGATGTAAAGGTCTGAACTGGTGGAACTAAGGAATGTAGCTCATCTGAACATTTACCATGGAAATAGCGATAGAGTAGAGAGAGGCTTAGCTGTGAAGGTCTGAACTGGTGGAACTAAGGAATGTAGCTCATCTGAACATTTACCATGGAAATAGCGATAGAGTAGAGAGAGGCTTAGATGTAAAGGTCTGAACTGGTGGAACTAAGGAATGTAGCTCATCTGAACATTTACCATGGAATTAGCGATAGAGTAGAGAGAGGCTTAGCTGTGAAGGTCTGAACTGGTGGAACTAAGGAATGTAGCTCATCTGAACATTTACCATGGAAATAGCGATAGAGTAGAGAGAGGCTTAGCTGTGAAGGTCTGAACTGGTGGAACTAAGGAATGTAGCTCATCTGAACATTTACCATGGAAATAGCGATAGAGTAGAGAGAGGCTTAGCTGTGAAGGTCTGAACTGGTGGAACTAAGGAATGTAGCTCATCTGAACATTTACCATGGAAATAGCGATAGAGTAGAGAGAGGCTTAGCTGTGAAGGTCTGAACTGGTGGAACTAAGGAATGTAGCTCATCTGAACATTTACCATGGAAATAGCGATAGAGTAGAGAGAGGCTTAGCTGTGAAGGTCTGAACTGGTGGAACTAAGGAATGTAGCTCATCTGAACATTTACCATGGAATTAGCGATAGAGTAGAGAGAGGCTTAGATGTAAAGGTCTGAACTGGTGGAACTAAGGAATGTAGCTCATCTGAACATTTACCATGGAATTAGCGATAGAGTAGAGAGAGGCTTAGATGTAAAGGTCTGAACTGGTGGAACTAAGGAATGTAGCTCATCTGAACATTTACCATGGAATTAGCGATAGAGTAGAGAGAGGCTTAGCTGTGAAGGTCTGAACTGGTGGAACTAAGGAATGTAGCTCATCTGAACATTTACCATGGAAATAGCGATAGAGTAGAGAGAGGCTTAGCTGTGAAGGTCTGAACTGGTGGAACTAAGGAATGTAGCTCATCTGAACATTTGCCATGGAAATAGCGATAGAGTAGAGAGAGGCTTAGCTGTGAAGGTCTGAACTGGTGGAACTAAGGAATGTAGTTCATCTGAACATTTGCCATGGAAATAGCGATAGAGAGAGGCTTGGCTGTAAAGGCCTGAACTGGTAGAACTAAGGAATGTAGCTCATCTGAACATTTACCATGGAAATAGCGATAGAGTAGAGAGAGGCTTAGCTGTGAAGGTCTGAACTGGTGGAACTAAGGAATGTAGTTCATCTGAACATTTAACATGGAAATAGCGATAGAGTAGAGAGAGGCTTGGCAGTAAAGGTCTGAACTGGCGGAACTAAGGAATGTAGCTCATCTGAACATTTGCCATGGAAATAGCGATAGAGTAGAGAAAGGCTTGGCTGCAAAGGTCTGATCTGGTGGAACTTAGGAATGTAGCTCATTTGAACATTTGCCATGGAAATAGCGATAGAGTAGAGAGAGGGTTAGCTGTAAAGGTTAGAAATGGTGGAACTAAGGAATGTAGCTAATCTGAACATTTGCCATGGAAATAGCGATAGAGTAGAGAGAGGGTTAGCTGTAAAGGTTAGAAATGGTGGAACTAAGGAATGTAGCTCATTTGAACATTTGCCATGGAAATAGCGATAGAGTAGAGAGAGGGTTAGCTGTAAAGGTTAGAAATGGTGGAACTAAGGAATGTAGCTCATCTGAACATTTGCCATGGAAATAGTGATAGAGAGAGGCTTGGCTGTAAAGGTCTGAACTGTGGAACTAAGGAATGTAGCTCATCTGAACATTTGCCATGGAAATAGCGATAGAGTAGTGAGAAGCTTGGCTTTAAAGGTCTGAACTGGTGGAACTAGTTAATCTGAACATTTACCATGGAAATAGCGATAGAATAGCGATAGGCTTGTGATGTTGCCTCAATGCAGAAGGTTACTGTGTGGTGTTGTACGTACGCAAGAAAGGGCAAGAGGTTCGTGCGGCTCTGCAGCCATGAAAACTTTTAGCCCTAGAGTTGAAGTGGTCATGGTTATGGCGATTGGGAAAACATCCTACCGGGGATATTTTCCACGAAGCAGCAGTTCTTGGGAAGAACCTGTCTGAATGGAACTCCCTCCTTACTAATGGAATACAAAAGTTATAGCGGATGATTCACTCTTGTGTATAAGGCACTGCGCATCTCAGTTTTGAAGGTCAGTGACTGTGGCGTAGAAACTTTTGAACACTATCAAGGCTGGAAAGTGAAGATTGAGTAGCTCCAGCTTAGATAAAGCAGCAAAACCCCATTTTTAGTCTTGTCTGACTCATGCTAAGATGAAGCATAGCAGCTAGAGTCAGATATTTACTAGAACGATACAAGTAACCGACCATTTTTATCAGGATCTTTACCGATGGATAGGTTCTAATTGAGGTCTGGTGTGAGCTTGAGTCCTTATAGGTGTTTAAGGCACACAGTGCTACCTTGAGAGAGCAACCATTTAATATGAAAGTTCGGTGATGGTGGAATGTGTATAGTGGATTGGATGCTGTAATAGATACCGTTAAAGATTCGCTGAAAAAAGAACATGCCATAGTAACAAAAGTCCTCCAAATTAATAAAAACAAAGTTTTATCATCAAAAACTTTGTTGTTACTAGCAGCATGGCCCAGCGTTGCCCGTGCTTGATTCAAAAATCGTACGACTCATACAGCAATTGCTATCACTTGACTTAAAACATTTTTGCCCTTCCTAGCCTTTAAAGTAGTGCCCTTTGCCGTGCTGATGTTGCTACATGACTTACTTCTTGCCTATCTCACACTGCGAATTTTTTCTAAGCTCTATACTAAACATTAAATCTGTTACGAAAAAAGAACTAAACAAAATGAACACAAAACGATCAGCTTTAAAAAAGGACTTGTAACTGGAAAAACCGACTGAAAAAGAATGTTAACAACAAATACTTTTTCACACCCAACCCAGTTCTGCGGAATAAGAATCAACGTTGAGTTTAAACAAGCGAATGAGCCAATTGGAGTAAAGTGCATGCAGATTTAAATTTTTCCCACTTGTGACGAATGCAGCTATCGATTTTTTTTTGTATGCTAGCATGCTAGTTAACATTCGTGTCAGTCAGCTGTTGGCTTTCACGCTGGCCAATAGAATCTTCCTGCCTATTCGTGGCAGCCAGCTATAGGCTCTCACTCTGGCCAGTGCAAAATGGCCGCAAACTACATGAAAACTGCCGTACAAGCATGAAAAAATCGATTATTTCCACTATCGACGGGATTTGGGAAATGCAAAGTCAGTCTTGGCCTTTCCGCTAACTTGGAGCATGTGCATGTAAATTTTGATGCAAATCCGTCGAAAATTTGCGGCCGTGCATTCGTCACACACACACACACACACACACACACACACACACACACACACACACACACACACACACACACACATCCTGCCTTTTATAGATAGAGATTCAGAGGAAAGAGCAAATTCTTAAATTATATTTTTAATCCGTTTTTGAACCTTCAAAATTTTTGTTAAATATTTTTTATTGCGTCATCGGGTCACCATAGATGAATATGCGTGTCTGGGGAGAAAAAAGATTCATATCTTTCCAAAGAGTATTTGCGCGTAACTGAATGTAATTATTTAGAATGGAATTCTAGTGGACTTCTCATTCCAGACGCACATCCACGATTCTTCGAAATCCAAACTATTACCCCAAACTTTTAACCTATAATGTATTCGGTTGTCACACTTGAAATGACGCACTTTACAGGAAATTAAAATAAAACGCTTCTGAAATGTTAAATAACTAATTTATTTAGTTAAAATAGACGCCATGTTGATGAATGACTAGTCTCCAGCGTGTCTCTAAATTTTTAATCTCATCTTTAAAAAAATCTTTTAAAGAGTTCAAATGCTTCAATTACCTCTTTATTAGAGAATGTTTTATTGGATATGAAAAGCTCAAAATGCTTAAATAAGTGATAATCAGTAGGAGAGATAGTAGGTGAATATGGAGGATGGGGCAAAATTTCATAATTCAGGCTATGCTTTTGGACAGTTCATTGAGAATCGTTCGGCCGTGCGTTGTCGTGCAGCTAAATTGGGTCATCTCTATTCACAAGTCTAGGATGTTTCTTTTTCAATTTTCCCTGCTTACACTCACAATACGAGGTTGCTGTTATTGTTTTCCCTTGATGCAAAAATGAATAAGGAAAAACCCCTTTGAAAGACCACCATCAGTAATTATTAAGCATTACTTCTGTTGTGGAATCCGAGATGAAATCCGGTCTCCAATGAATGACAACCGCAGGAATGAAATATAACAGATAAATATATTTACACAATAATACAATTGGTAATACGGTTAATAGAACCAGAAACGCGGTTAGTAGCAACAATAATAATAATAATCATAATAATAATAATAATTATATATATATATATATATATATATATATATATATATATATATACAGTCGGGTAAATTCAGTCTCGAAGTAGGACTTAGAGTCTACGTGCTCGCAACTGTGACTTCTACAAGCGGTTACCTGACACTATTACTCTACCTCCAACTCAATCACAATCACCTCTCTGCTCTGACTGACTCTGGGTATTTAACGGCAGCAGTCCAAGTACACACTGGTCGAGTCCACTTGTATGAAAAAGGGGTGGAGCCCATAACAACTCTTTAGGGTGTAGTGGACGTTTTGGGTATTGTTTTGGTGATTGACTTGCATCTCAGCACTGACCGACTCTTTTACTGTTGTCAAAGAGTATCCACTTCTCATCGCATGCAATGATTTGATGCAAAAAGTTCTTTATCCCAGTTTGTACTCAGACAGCAAGATTACTCGACATTGTTTAATTGTAATCATTTTCTTTGGGCTTATCGGTAACAATATATTGAAATCAAAATTATCTGGAAAAAAATCTGGAAAAGTCAAGATTTTTTTTATATACTAAGGAGGTTACTTTGTTAGACGACCGGATCAACAACCAATCAAAACATGCGTCATTTCATGTGTGACGAGCTAATAATTTTTGTCATGTCAACGAATACACGTTGCCACTTTGGTAATGCTCATTGTAGTAGAGACCTTGTAATCGCAGATACAACTATAGTACGCCGTTGAACAATACTGGTGTCAGATACCTTCGAATAACACTCGTTCTAATAGTACTTGCTCGATAATACTCGCTCGTATAGCAATCGGTATAGGGACCCGAATAGAGAAATAATGAATAGAGTCGAGAATAGTGGTCCGTTAGTAATAGAGGATAGACTAGAAATAGCGGTCCGTATAGTAATAGAGGATAGACTAGAAATGGCGATCGTTTAGACGTCACACAATCTCCTACTTATGCGTTTCCGCTATGGTCATGTGATCCATTTAATTCAATAATGGGATCGCCTATGTTTGCTAACTGGCAATCTATGTTCAAACTCAGCGACACTTTATTCCTATATAAAAAAAATACATAGCGCGTTTATCCTTGCAATGCAAACATGTTGGTTTTCTTAGTGATCACACACACACACACACACACACACACACACACACACACACACACACACACACACACACACATGTGCACACAGCTTACTTATTTAAAGTCCTATGTATCCCTTGTATGCTGCACATTCTGCGTCAGTAATGTTCATGGGTTTGTGCATTTGCGACGGTCGGCTAAATCTGGCACAAAGCCAATACACGTGACGATTGAAATTGTAAGAGAAAAAGTCTAGGAGACTGGCTCTCTAGGTAACCAGGTACGTGTGCTCAAGTCGATATACGTGTGTATTTATCTATTTGTACAATTTCTGTCACAACTTGTTCCTTCAGTAACTTATCTGTGGATGGAGCTTTCCACCAAGAAAAACCTTCTGCTCTCAACATGTCATATATTCCGAAACGACCCAGGACATCTTTATCTAGCAACACGCATAGGTTATTCGTGGGAGTCAGTATTTGGAGCTTGTGGCTGGATGCAATTTCAAGAAATCTCCTGTACCATTGGATGTGGTTTTCTATGCAATACAATGACAATTGAAATTGGCACAAGTGGTGATCCCTTTGTTTGGAGCATGAGTCTGGTATATTGATGTTTTATGGTGCTAAGCCAAAAAAACAACCCCTCCGACAAAAAAATAAACAAAAAACCCCCCAAAAAACAAAAACAAAAAACTAACAGGTCTTTCTTTCTTTCTTTTTCTTTCTTTCTTGTTTAGTTTTTCTCGTTTCTAATCTCTTTCTTTCTATCTTTTTTTTCACAGCCAGTTCTCGTTTCAATTTTCTTTCTTTTTTCAATAATCTTTGTTTCTGTTTCACTTCTTTTCTGGGTCTTTCTTTCTTTCTTTCTTTCTTTCTTTCTTTCTTACACTGTCAGTTCTTTTCGTTTCATGTCTCTTCTTTCTTTCTTTTTCATATATTATCAACTTTCTTTCTTTCTTTTGCATTATTGTCTTATACATATTTACTTTCTTTCTTTCTTTTACATTATTGTCTTTCTTTCTTTCTTTCTTTCTTTCTTCCTTTCTTTCTTTAAATTCAAGCCCGTTCTTTCTTTCTTTCTTTCTTTCTTTCTTTCTTTCTTTCTTTCTTTCGTTCTTTAAATTCAAGTCCCTTCTTTCTTTCTTTCTTTCTTTTACATTATTGTATTTCTTTCTTTCTTTCTTTCTTTCTTCCTTTCTTTCTTTAAATTCAAGCCCGTTCTTTCTTTCTTTCTTTCTTTCTTTCTTTCTTTCTTTCGTTCTTTAAATTCAAGTCCCTTCTTTCTTTCTTTCTTTCTTTTACATTATTGTCTTTCTTTCTTTCTTTCTTTCTTTCTTCCTTTCTTTCTTTAAATTCAAGCCCGTTCTTTCTTTCTTTCTTTCTTTCGTTCTTTAAATTCAAGTCCCTTCTTTCTTTCTTTCTTTTACATTATTGTCTTTCTTTCTTTCTTTCTTTCTTTCTTATACATTTTTCTTTCTTTCTTTCTTTCTTTTACATTATTGTCTTTCTTTCTTTCTTTCTTTCTTTCTTTCTTCCTTTCTTTCTTTAAATTCAAGCCCGTTCTTTCTTTCTTTCTTTCTTTCGTTCTTTAAATTCAAGTCCCTTCTTTCTTTCTTTCTTTCTTTTACATTATTGTCTTTCTTTCTTTCTTTCTTTCTTTCTTTCTTCCTTTCTTTCTTTAAATTCAAGCCCGTTCTTTCTTTCTTTCTTTCTTTCTTTCTTTCTTTCTTTCTTCCTTTCGTTCTTTAAATTCAAGTCCCTTCTTTCTTTCTTTCTTTCTTTTACATTATTGTCTTTCTTTCTTTCTTTCTTTCTTTCTTTCTTTCTGTTCTTTCTTTCTTTCTTTCTTTCTTTCTTTCTTAATGAGAATAACGAAGATATTCTGTTAATTAGATGCTAATAGTACCCATAAAAATTTAACGCTTTTACTATTTGAAACTTTTGATGAATTCTAGTTAATGATTGTATAAACTCCTTGCGTGTTGTACGACATTAAAATAGCCGTCGGAATAGTCTTCTTTTCTCGAGAAATAGACTTGAACAAAATATTGCAAAAGAAAAGAAAAGTTTCAATCCCGAAAGGAAAAAAATATTATAAGAGATATTTCCGAGTATTAATAACTATTTTTACATTTTCATAGCATTTTGACCCCAGTTTGGGGATTAACTATTTGCCTATAGCTGGGACCCTAACAGGTGCTACCACCCCGGGTCAAGGTGGACCTAAGAACATTAGCAATTAAGAGGCTGATCCACGCTCCTCAAGATCTTCTGATCAGAGACCTTGCTGTTGGACGTATTTTAGCGTCTTACCCAGGACGCGGATGTATTTTATTGTCATACCCAGGACGCATTTTATTGATGAAACTAGGACAACCATATACAAATTGGTGAATGAAAGTCCGCAACCCGATAGATATAGGTTGAAGTAAGAAAATTTCACCATCCTCTCGTATATAGATGATTTCTTTTTTGAAGTAATACTTCTACAAATCAATAACGAAAGATTTATTTATATTGTTACCTGTGCAAATTGCTCAGCGAAACTTTTGGAAATTGTTGTGTCTTTTGAATATTGAATTTTAATGTAAAACCAAGAAGTAAAAATATTTCTTTAAATGTATAACTCTAGTAAAGCATTATAATATGAACTATTTCAACGAGAAATATTTACTGTAGTGACACTAAGAGCAGAAATAGGAAGTTACTGCTTTCATAGTTTTAAATATAATGACATATTTCGGGCTTTGCGCAATAGGCTCCACGCATAACTTCCGTATGAATTTGATTAAATACAATCGTAAATAAATATATGTTCACCAATAAGAAATGAGCGCTCGTAAAATAATCAACAACTTAATCGAACCCTTATTCAACTTCGTTAACAATATAAATAGACCCCTGTCTAAAAGGAAAAAATAGCGAAGAGATTTCAATATAAGACACATAGAGAAGACACATGGAGACGAACATTTACAACTTTGAGCGGAACATCAAAGGCATTTCGGCTTCAACCACCACTACCACTCCTCACACCTTCCTCGTCATTTTCACCTCCACATTTATTTTCCTCATACATTCGATTTCCTTTTTCTTATCCATAGGATGTATTACCAAATGAAACTAGCACCCCCCCAAACACTTAAGTACTTTTACAAACTCTTGTAGTCATTGAAATGTAACAGAAAATTTTTTTAATCTTACTTAAATACGAACTTTGTGCAGTCTATGAACATTACTACTGTTTTTGTACAATACGAAACTATTTATATAAAATATTATTTTTATAATTTTGGTTTGATTGAAGAATCAAGCCTGGAGATGTAGCTTAAGATATAGTTTATCATGTTTTATTTACTCATTCATACAACGTTTATTGTGGGCTCATCCTTACAAGGCCCAAATCGAACCACACAAATAACGCATTATGATATCACCACGAGACAGTTGTTAGCCTTTCTTTCTTAATGCTTCCTCCTTTCTTTCTTTCTTTCTTTCTTTCTTTCTTTCTTTCTTTCTTTCTTTTCCAGTCCTTCCTCCCTTCCTTCCTTCCTCCCCTCCTTCCTTCCTTCCTTTCTTCCTTCCTTTTCAGTGGTTTCTTTCTTTCTTTCTTTCTTTCTTTCTTTCTTTCTTTCTTTCTTTCTTTCTTTCTTTCTTTCTTTTCCAGTCCTTCCTCCCTTCCCTCCTTCCTTCCTTCCTTTCTTTTTTCAGTCCGACCTTCATTTCTTTCTTTCTTTCTTTCTTTCTTTCTTTCTTTCTTTCTTTCTTTCTCACTGAAACCAAGTAGTGTCTATTCACCTCTTTTCACGCGATCAAATCGTAACAATCCACATTGTTACACAACACTGTAGATACCACCCGAGGCAGTTGTTAACCTACTACGTTCCTTGGCGGAAGCATACTAGCCTACCTACCAGTGCCGATACACCACAGGATTTAAGGTTTATCTTTTTGTAACTTGTCTTTGACGACCCCCTATTTGAGGGGTAATTTTTAAGATTTAAAGGCAGGGTTATACGTGTAAATATACGATACTGGTACCACATTTGAAGTTTTTGATGAATAAGATCATTGGAAAGGCCCACAACGTCAAATACCCATCGAAACTCCCCACCGTTGCATCGTTAAACATACGGGTATTTTTAGTGTGCCCACAGCACGTAACACAGGGTAAGTTTAAAGTGACGATACCGTGGGAAAATTGCTCAAGCCCCACTTGGCAGTTCCCCTTTTGGATATGCCTCAGGCGTCAGCCAATAAACCCAGCTTCCTCCCTGGGGATTGAGTTTAAATTTTTTTTAAAAAACCTTCCCAGCAAAAGTGAAGGAAAGGCATGCCCCGTTAAATAGATGAACTTAACAACTTTAAGAAAATATTGCAATAGCAATCGTAAGTATCAATTCAGGTCGTTATTTAAAAAAAAAGGGGCAAATAAAATGATTTCAAAATAGGTTGAAGTTGAAAAAATTTCACTACTCCCTCTCCTCTAAGTAAGCAGATGGCATAGTTTGTATTTTAATTGTATTTGTATTTGAATTATTTAAAATTACACGCTTTTCTTATTTGCGTTTTATAATGTATAATGATACATCATAAAATGCAAATGAGAAAAGCGTGTAATTTTAAATAATTAAAAAAGAACAGATCTTTTTTTTAATGATTAAATAAGTTCCATTGCGAGTTCTATGACGACAAAATACCCATGGGAATTCCCCGGTGGCATCGTTTACGGCTTCCGCAAAATATTGTATTAAGAATGATAATTATAAAGTCATTATTTAAAGAAGTAAGAGGGTACAAATGAAAAGATTTGAAATTGTCAACTTTCTCCATTTCACTGAAGCAGATGTGAAACACATGAGATTCCTTCTTTTTCTTTTCTCATACCTTATTGTCTTTCTTTCTTTCTTTCCTTTTTTCCTTCTTCCTTTCTTTATAATACATTATTGTATTTCGTTCTTTCTTTCTTTCTTTCTTTCTTTCTTTTCGATATATCATCGTCTTTTTCTCCTGTTTTCTTTCGTATACATTATCGTCTTTAACGAAATACGGCAATAATAATAATAATTATGAAGTCATTATTTAAAGAAGTAAGGGGGTACAAATGAAAAAGATTTTAAATTATCAAGTTTTTCATTTCGCTGAAGCAGACGTTAAACACATAAGAGCGTTATCGCCTCCTCTTTCTTTCTTTCTTTCTTTCTTATACATTATATTCTTTCTTTCTTTTTTTCCTTCCTTCTTTATTCCTTCCTTATAGATTATGATCTTTCCTTTCTTCTTTCTTTTTTCTCATTCATTATTGTCTTTCTTTCTTTCTTTCTTTCTTATAAATTATTTTCTTTCTTTCTTGCACATTATTGTCCTTCTTTCTTTCTTTCTTTCTTTCCCTGAAATCAAACAACGTGTCTTGTCTGTCTTTCCGCGCGATCAAGACGAAGTACTTCGTTACTCACGGGGCATTGGCAAGACGTAACAATCGTGCTAAGTAAGAAACTATATTTCTTTGGCTTTATTTTTATAAATAGAAATTTATGTTGCACGTTTTTGGCGTAATAAAAATGACCTTACCAAAACAAGTTATTATGAAAATTGGTTTTCAGATAATAAAGATATCAAATGCGAAAGAAAAAAAGTACATGGAAATATTACAGACCTTGACGGACATAAGAAGGTCTGGTCTGATGGTTGGAGACATGTGCGGCTGTTATGGATTAGGATTTTTGTTTTGGATTAAACTGACTTTGTAGTCTCTCAATAAAATTAGAAATGTCGTAATTAATAAGGAATTATGAAGGCAACGAAGGATTGTGATTGATTTAGATGGCGTTTATTAGGTTTTAGGTTTTGAAACATCATTATCTATCTATCTATCTATCTATCTATCTATCTATCTATCTATCTATCTATCTATCTATATTCAATCTGTCTCTTTATCTTTTTCTAGCTCTGACACACAACGATATATACACACTCTCTCTATATATATATACATAGAGTATCTATCTATCTATCTATCTATCTATTAGGTTGGTGCAAAAATAATGACGTAATAATGTCGTTTTTTGACGTATTTTTTAACGTCAAAAACGACATTATTACGTCATTATTTTTGCACCAACATAATATC
Source organism: Acanthosepion lycidas (assembly GCA_963932145.1). Lineage (NCBI taxonomy): Eukaryota > Metazoa > Mollusca > Cephalopoda > Sepiida > Sepiidae > Acanthosepion > Acanthosepion lycidas. The sequence continues at coordinate 6,530,754 of OZ010606.1, read as the reverse complement.
TATCTATCTATCTCATTTTGTTCGTATCTATCTAATACTCTGTTCGTATCTATCTATCTATCTATCTATCTATCTATCTCATTCTGTTCGTATCTATCTATCTCTCATTCTGTTCGTATCTATCTATCTATCTATCTATCTCATTCTGTTCGTATCTATCTATCTATCTATCTATCTATCTATCTATCTATGTGCGTCTGTAAGATAAAACGTGAACAGTTGAGCGATGTGTGGCCCCCGTCAACGGGGGCGGTGGTGGGCGGGTGTTGTTCTCAATCGAAGCCGTTTGGGGATTTGGAAATGAGAAAAAAAATTCTGGCCAAAACCTTGCTACTGTGTTCCATTTCAGCAAAATATCGATCGGCTTCTCAGCATCAGTTGTTGTTTTTAACTGTTGGATGCCCGCTCCTCGTCGATGTGTATCAGGCGCACAGCCTCTTCTATTCGTCCGCTTTTCTCTCTTCTCTCTTCTTTCCTTTCTTGCGACATCGAAGTTGAGAAAAGTCATCAGAATTCGTTTTCAATCTTTCGTCTTCTTCTCGTCATCCTTACTTTCTCGCTTTTCTCTTTTCTCCACCCTCTTTGACACTCTTTCGTTTTAATTTACTTTTTTCTTTGCATTCCTTAGATCATTTCTTTCTTTCTTTTTTCTTTCTTTCTTTCTTTCTTTCTTTCTTTCTTTCTTTCTTTCTTTTCTATAGCATTATCTTTCAATTTTTCTTTTTTCCTTTTTCTCTATATCATCGGCTTTCTTTCTTAATTTCTTTCTTTCTTTTTTTCTTTCTTCTTTCTTTCTTTCTTATCATCTTTCAATTTTCTTTCTTCCTTTTTCTGTATATCATCGGCTTTCTTTCTTTCTTTCTTTCTAAATGTTTTTCTTTCTTTATCTATTTTTCTATATATCACGCCTTTCTTTCTTTCTTTCTTTCTTTCTTTCTTTCTTTCTTTCTTTCTTTCTTGTTCCATATATCATCGTATTTCTTTTCTTTTTTCTTTCTTTCTTTCGCATACATTATCGTCTTTTTTTTTATACATTATTGTCGTTCTTTCTTTCTTTCTTTCTTTACATATTACCTTTCTCTCCCGTTTGTCTTTCTCTCTTCATCTTTCTTTCCTTCTCTTTTCTTTTATATATATGATCATCTCTCTTTCTTTCTCATTTTTTTCTTGGATTTTTTTCTCTTTTCATATATCAACTTTCTTTCTTTCTTTCTTTCTTTCTTTCTTTCTTTCTTTCTTTCTTTCTTTCTTTCTTTCTTTCTTCGAGAGTACTATTAAATATATTTTCATTCATTCATTCTTTCATTTTTCTTCATTTTTCTCCTTCTCTTTCATATTTTCGCGCCCTCCTTTCCTTCCTCGTTTGTATCGGCATTTTTTTTCTTTTTGAAAAAGATGTATACGCTATCCATCATCATACTCCTCCTCATCTCTGTCGACGTCGCCCTCGTCACTGAATATCAGCAGGAGCATTGCGGGTGAGAAGCGAAGGATTTTGGACACGGAGCCCCGAGTAAACCTATAAGTAACACGCAAGTAAATATCAAGATAAGCAAAATTTGTGTGAAGGTTTGAGAAGACAGAGGAAAGAAAGGAGAAATGAAACGCTTCTAGTGACAACAGAAGCAATGAATATTTAAGAATGAGGGCTTAATAGCAATAGAGATATAGGGAAGCGAGTGAAAAACCGAGAGAGTAGGATAATAATGGTGGTAATTACAGATTGAATGATAATGAAAGTGAAAGTGAAAGTAAAATACCATAAGAAGAACCTAAAATACGACAGAAGCTAACTTGTTAAGCCAGTTTTTAGAGAGAGAAAACAGGTAGAAATAAATGTGGAGAAAGAAAGAAGAAATGAAAGAGTGAATAGTAATGAAAGTGAAAATAAAAATATAAGAAAACACTAAAAAAGAACGGTAGACGGTGATTGAAAGAGAGAGAGAGAGAGAGAGAGAGAGAGAGAAAGAGAGGGAGGTGGAGAAAGAGAATTTTAGCGAAAGAAGGCGAGGAGAAATAAATAAATAAATAAATGACTAAAGAAAGAAAGGAGGTGCTAAAGAGAGATCAAATCTAAAATGAAAGTGAAAGTAAAAACGTAATAGGGAAACGCAATCGGTGAAAGAAAGATGGTGGAAGTAGAGATCAGTTTGAGAGACAGGAATTAGAGATAGAAGGAGAAGGGAAATAAAGAAAGAAAAAAGAAAGAACGAAAGAAAGAAGGAAAGATAGCAGGAAAGAAAGAAAAAAGAAAACGACAGAAGGAAAGATAGGAAGAAAGAAAACGTAAAAAAGGAAAGATAGAAAGAAAAAAGAAAGAAAGAAGGAAAAATAGATAGAAATAAATAAAAATAAAGAAAAAAATGAAAGATATAAAGAAAGAAAAAAGAAAGAAAGAAAGAAAGAAGGAAGATAGATGAAAGAAAGAAAAAGAAAGAAATATATAAAGAAAGTAAGAAAGAAAAATTAAAGGAACTAATGAGAGAGTAAATAGTAACGAAAATAAAGGTAAAAACGTAATAAGAAAATCGTAAAGGGAATAACAGGTGGCGGAAGGAGAGATCAACTTCAGGGAGTGGATTTAGAGAGAGAGAGAACGGGAAAAAAGAAAGAAAGAAAAAAGAAAGAAAAAAAATGAATTAATGAGAGAGTGAAAAATAATGAAAAGAAAAAATGGAAAGAATGAAGTAATGAGACTCATAATAGTAATGAAAGTGAAAGTAAAAGTAAAATCGTAATAAGAAATAGACAGACGGTGGAGTGAGAAACTAATTCATTAAGAGAGTAGTTAGAGAGAGAAAGGAAAAGGAAATAAATATATTAAACAAGAAAGTAATGATAGACTGAATGATAACGAAAGTGAAAGTGAAAGTAAAAAGTCACAGGAAAAGCATAAGAGAAAGTACAACGATTGGAGAGAAAACATACGTATTAATAGAGTTCTCAGAGAGAGGAAGTGAAAGGAAATAAATAAATAACGAGAGAGAATGCGACATACAGAAGAACAGCAAAGGGGAAATATGATAATTCGACGAAACTAAGATTAAGGAAGGAGGGGAGAGAGATTAAATATATATACTAATCAATGTAATAATAAGAGTAACAATGAGGGAGGCACACAAAAGAAGGGAGGAGGATGAAGGAGGAGGAGAATAAGGAATCGACGTGTGGTCTTTTCTTGTCTCCTTCCTCTTTTCTACTCCCCCTCTCTGCCTATCTTTCTGCCATCCTCTTTATTTCCCCTCCCCCTCGTTTTATTTCGTTCTCCTCCCCCTTCTCTCTATCTCGCTCGCTCTCCTTCGTTGTACGCACTCTCATCTGTGTGTGCCAACGTCTGCGCGTGTGTGTGCGCGCATATGTGCAGTTGGAGGCTCCAACCGTACTTACGTCCTTCGTCAGTCAGTACGTAGCGCGGTAGTGTTCTGGTTAACGACACTCGATGCAGTCTGCCCGTGGATCGTCGCAGTGCGAGCAACTGTATCAAAAGCTGTGGAGGTTTTTCTTTTCTTTTCCTTTTTTTTTTCGTTATTTTCCCAGTTCATTTTGATTAGTTCAACTCTGTCTCCAGCGGCTAACACGGAAAGGCTGTGTTTATTTTAATCTTTGTCCGCATTATTCCAACCAGCTACGAAATAACCCCCATCTAAAAAAGAAGGAAATGGATCCTTAAAAAAAAAAAAAAAAAAAAAAAGCAACAACAACAAAAAAAGAAAACACTGGAGTGGCAAAAAAAAAAAGAAGCATCTACGTGTTGTGGGTTCTTTTTCACAAAGTATCTATCATCGACTCACGGAATTAATACACAGAGAAGGGGGGAACTAACAGAATAAAAAAAGAGTTTAATTAATCAATATATATATATATATATAAATATATATATATATATTTATATATATATCGGGTATTTTAGGATATTCGATGTGTAAAGAAAAATAGTTATATATATATATATCTATATATATAACCTTATATATATATATGTATGTATGTATGTAGATGTATGCATCTATAAAACAAGAATCACAAAAGAAACATCAAAATTATTTAAAAAAATTTAAATTGTAAAAAAAAAAATATCTGAAAAAAATACGAAAAAGAAATTAAAAAAAAAAACCATAATTAAAATATTACTATAGCCCTTGCTTGGAAGCAATAAAAGATTTGATTAAAATTTTATTAAAACTATTACAATCAAAAATTTAATTCAAAATATTACAATCAAAAAAGTATCCTTTTCTATTTTTAAGTGAATATTTTTTCAAATTTTTTTTTTTTTTTTAAAAAAAAAGATAAAAAAAAAAATTATTTCTCAACATTATCAAAAGTAAACACAAACAAAAAATGGGTGTCGATTATGAAACAGGAGGTGGACCTGACCAAGCGGGAACTCGGTCGCCAACCCTAAGTGAAAAACAGTTTTTTCAGCAAAACTCTTACAAACAACAACAATTTCCAGGGAAGCCATACTCCAGACGGGATATTATTGACAATTTATTTACTTACATTAATCGCGACCTTCTGATCTCTAAAATCTTTTATTTCTTCTTTTTTGCTGCTTTTGGTTCCCTGTTCCCCTTGATGGCAGTTTACTTTCGACAGCTTGGGATGAACCCAACCCAAGGCGGTATTCTCATCGGATTTCGTCCCTTTGTAGAATTCTGCAGTGCGCCCTTATGGGGTGTTTTTGCTGATAAGTGGAAGAAAGGTAAACAACTTCTGCTCTTCTCCCTATTTTGTTGGATCGCCTTTACATTATCCTTGGCTTTCGTTCACCCACCAGCCCATTCGTGCATTTCTACAAACTCCACCCATATATTCCTTTCCGAGCCTTACACAAGAAAGCGGAGGGACATAGGCACCGGAGACGGGTGGATACCACAGGAAAACCCGTTTCTTTATAAAAGTCCTAACCTTCCGCATTATAATAACGACAAGGTGGCGAAAAGCTTAGTCGAAAATTATGCAGCCCAGGAGCAGGCCATTAACGACCTACATCATCCGAACAGCCTTCACGGGTTGACAGATTCGGAAAAGTTGACAGACATTGATGACTTGATCGGTACGGTGGAGGACCTACCAGCCGCTCGTTCCAGGGTCAAACGCGTGAAACCCAAACACGAGGGTTACGAGATCGATCACACGAAAATCGCTAATAAGAACAAAGATGAAGTAGCGGGTTTAGTCAGTCCTCGCTTTAGTACGATTGTGTACCGCGAAGATCAGGTCCGACAGGTGTTTTTCGTCTTGCTACTGTTAGTCATCGTTGGTGAGTTCTTTAGCGCCCCAGCGATCACCTTGGCTGATTCGGTGACCCTTGCATATCTGGGGGACGACGTTGAGAATTATGGTAGACAGCGTATGTTTGGCTCTCTTGGCTGGGGCATTGCTATGTTTCTGGTGGGCATGGCTCTTGATCACTCTACTACGTTCCCTAATCATCCTTGTGGAACGCAAGAATTGGGCGAGAAAAACTATGTTATTTGTTTTGCTGTATTCTCCGTGCTGATGAGCTGCGCCCTCATTACGGCCACCCAGTTTAATTTCTCGTTCCACCAGGGCAGCATGGATATCCCCCTGCAGCAGATCGCCTCGCAGATCAAAGACAAAATTAAAGAAACTGTCACCGGACGGAGAAAGATTGACAGAGTCCGTCTGGTCGAGGAGGACGACTTCGATTACTACACAAAAGACAAGGCCCATATAGAGTCGAGCTTTCCGGAAAAAACTCCCCCGGATAAGCTGCACATCTCCCTGGACAAACAAAGTGACATGGTCAGTGATACTGTCAATGGACACGCTTCTGGTTCCGGTAAAACATTCGAGGAGGAAACTTACTTCGGAAAATGGTTAACGGTTTTAAAAATGCTAGCTTCGATCAGGTACATTTCTGTACTGTTCGTCGCCTGGTTTATGGGATTTGGAATTGGTCTTATTTTTACCTTTCTCTTTTGGCATTTGCAGGACTTAGGAGGCTCCCCGACACTTTTTGGTGTGGCCTCGGTCTTCAATCATATATCAGAACTCTTGGCATATTTCCTCAGCGTCAAGTTTATTTCAAAATTCGGTAAGTGAGATTTCTTCATGAATTCTACCCAACACCCCTGGTAGACAGCGGGCATCTACGCCCGTGTGATAGATAGACAGAAAGAGAGGAGAGGGAGAGAGAATGAAAGTGGGTGTGTTATGAGAATAATGGAATTGCCTGTGGGGGAGACACAGTCAAGAAAAGAGAGAAAAAAGACTGAAAAAAAATAAAAGTATCAGAGAGAGAGAGAGAGAGAGAGAGAGAGAGAGAGAGAGAGAGAGAGAGAGAGAGAGAGAGAGAGGGAGAGAGAGAGGGGGAAGGAGTAAAGCGTTATTATTTAATCTATTATTGCTTTCTTCATTTATTTCCTTTACATTTCTCTCTTTAACTACTCTCTTAGTAAGTTTGTTTCTCCTTTACCGTCTTTCCGTTTATGCATTTCTTATTATAATTTTACTTTCACTTTTACTTTCACTTTCATTTCTTTTATATCTCTCATTGTCCATTCTTTCTACCCACCTTTTCCCCTTTTTCTTTCTCTGTTTAAAAACTCACTCAGCATTTTGATCTCTTTCTTTCTCTTTACAATTTTCTAAAGGCAAATACCAGAATAGGAAGAAGTAAACTCGAGACATAGATAGATAGATGAGAGAGAGAGAGAGAGAGAGAGAGAGAGAGAGACAGACAGACAGACAGAGACAAAATAAAAGAGAGTAACGCGTGTGATAAAGGGTGAAAGACAAACCAGAATAGGGAGAATTAAACAAGAGATAGATAGATAGAACACACACACACACACACAGAGGGATGAAAAGAGGAAAGGGCAACAGAGAATAATGAGATTGACTGTGGGTGAGACAAAGAGTCAAGAAAAGAGAGAAAGAGGTTGAAAATAAAAGTAAGAGAGAGAGAGAGAGAGAGAGAGAGAGAGAGGGTGAAGAAAGAGTGAGAGGGAGAGAGGAAAGAGAGGGGATAACGTTATTGATGCAAAGTGAAAGAGGGAGAGAGGGAGAGTTCAGACGGAAGAGAAGTAGAATATAAAAAACAATTAGCAAAGATGGGTAGATAGATAGATAAATGAGAGAAAGAAAAAGAGTGAGAAATAGAGAGAGTAAGAGAAATGATGGAATCCCGAAGAGAAAGAGAACTAGAAAGAGAAAATATAAGCAGCAAAGTGAGTGGGTGTGAGATGGATAGACAGACAGATACATAGATAGATAGATAGGTAGAGAGAGAGAGAGAGAGAGAGAGGGAGTGAAAGAGAGAGAGGGGGAGAGGGGGGAGTAACAGAGAAAGAAAGAGATTTGATACCCTCAAAAGTACCTCGTGGAAAGTGAAAGTGAAAGTAATTTTTTGAGAGAGAAATACGTGGAAAACAAAAATTTCAGAAAAAAGCGAATGAATAAGAGACAGTTTGAAAAAATATACATGCATATAAACATACATACATACACATACATATACGTATGAGTATGTGTGTGTATATATATATATATATATATATATAAATATATATATATATATATATATTGAGCGCTTTCCAATAAGTACCGCGCATATATAATATATAAATAATACATATAAAAAATTGCATACATATATATATTTATTTATATACATACACATTATATATATATATATGAATATGAGAAGATAGAGAGCAGAGGAGTGGACATAGGAATCAACGCTGCATGGCAGCTGTATGTTTGGCACTTCTATACAATCTGTAGATCAAACGTGTGATATGAAGATCGTTCGAGGCATAAAACAGGCAGCATCCAATGTTAATTTCTATGTTGACACTACTTCCATTTATAAACAGCCCCAAATATTGTACACTCTGTACTTATAAACATATCAAATTTTAAACAATATATATATATATATATATATATATATATATATGATACCGTACATTGAGTGCTGATGTTAATAAAATAGTGCTCAATGTAATATAACAGAGCTACGAACTATATATTAATAATAAGTAATAATAATAAATAATAATAATAAGTAATATATTAATAATAAATATGCCACTCAGTGATTCTTGTTTCAACACAGCAACTGAAGATTGCGTTGTACATCAAACGGATTATATATATGTAGATATATATATATATATATATATATATATATATATATATATATATATATACCGTGGCGCGTAGGGTCGTAGGGGTGGTTCGTGGGCAAGATAGCTTGACGGAGGCCAACTCTCACCAGGCCAGTTTTGAATTCAGAGTTTTTCCTTCTCCTAGATTAGTTGCCACCCAAGGCTGTAGAACCCAGTCCGTCCTGCTATTTAGCCATTGCTGGGATGAGAAGAAGTGGGTATGTAATGGATCTGATGGGAATTCGATCTCTCCGATTCCTCAATCTCAGCCACTGTCCATTACTCCACGGTAACTCTCTCTCTCTCTCTCTCTCTCTCTCTATATATATATATATATATATATATATATATATATATATATACTCTCTCTGTATATATATATATATATATATATATATATATATATATAATTAGGACTTTGAAAGATATTGGAAAATGACAATAATAATAATATTTATTGTGTATTATTAGGGCATTAGAGATTTTTAAAATATTATTTATAAAATTAAAGCGAGAAAT
>OZ010606.1:6489594-6517094 GCA_963932145.1 Acanthosepion lycidas | reverse complement strand
ATTCCTGTCGTTTGTAAGAAAATGTTTTGCAAGCTCCGTTGATGTCTCATTGTTGTGTCTGACATCATACTGGCGTCCATTGAATCTTTATCATATAATACTAATGATTATAGTGATAATGATGATGATGACGAAGAAGAAGAAGAAGAAAAAGAAGGAGAAGAAAAGGAAGAAGAAGAAGTAAAAGAAGAAAAGAAAGAAGAAAAAGAAGAAGCAAAAGAAGAAGAAAAAGAACAGGAAAAAGAAAAAGAGAAAGAAGAAAAGAAGAAGAAGAAAAAAAGGAAGAAGAAGAAGAAAAGGAAGAAGAAAAAGAAAAGGAAGAAGAAAAATAAGAACAAGAAGAAGAAAAACAAGAAGAAAATTAAGAAAAAGAATAAAAAGAACAATAAAAACAAGAGAAAGAAGGAGAAAAAGAAGAAAAAAGTAGAAGAAAAACAACAACAAGAAAAAGCAGAAGAAAAAGATGAAGAAAAACAAGAAGAAGAAGAAGAAAAAGAAAAGATGAAGATGAAGAAGAAGAAATCACGTCAGGTATTGAATTTTAAACATTCCATCATCACCGATTGAACAGCGATCAATAAGTATTCTCTCAGGGAGACCCCGTACCTTGAGTGCCTCTTGAGACTTCAGACCTCAGACGGAACTCTAAATATATACGATCCATCACCAAAGCTACTGGTAAAATGGTCGGTTCCCTGTGCCGCACCAGCAAGTACCTGACTCCTCCTCCTCCTATCCTCTACCTTCACAAGAGTCAGATTAGGCTGAAAATGGAGTACTACTACCATATATGGGCAGGAGCTGCCCAGTCTTCCCTGTTTTCGATAGTCTCCGCGTCCTTGTGGGTGATGAATTATTTTCCACCCTACAACACTTTTAAAACAGACGAGACGTCACAACCCTCTCTCTGCTCTATCGCTGTTTTCATGGAAAATACTACAAACGAACAGCACTCTTTAGTACCACCAGTTCTAACCTTCAGGCTAAGATCTACCATGCCACGCCCATTGTGGCAACCCCCTCCCATTCTCTTCGTATTGGTAAAATGTAAGTTCTAATCGAGCAGCTTCTTCCCACGAACCACTGTTTTGTGAAATCTTCTCCCAAGAGGATGCTTCCTCGATCGCTACAATCTTAACCTTTTCAAATCTAGATCAGCCGTTATCTTTCCCACATATCCCCATAAAGTGTACCTCTTACTTTATAACCCTCTACCTCGAGTGACTCTTCGGCCTTGTACAGGGTAAAACATTACTGTCAAAAGAAAAGAAAATTGGCTATTTTAGTAGATCATCGGGAAGAAAGCGGTAATTGAAAAGACGGAATAATATTTTGACTTTGCCAGAAATAAGAGGAAGTTGTGCAGCGTGAAGGTGATAGCTGTTCCAGTAGTTCTCAGAGCACTGGGAACAGTCCTGAAGAAACAAAGAAAAAAAAACCCAGCATTACTGGTAATAGAGAGAATACAAAAAAGGATGCTGGAATCTTAAGGTGTCTTACTGTCACTTGATCTCACGTGTAAGCTGCTATTTACCTTTGAAGTAAGCATTTTGTTAAAAGAATTGAAATTATTTTGTTGATGAGACCTTTTCATAGAATTAAAAAAAAAACAAAATACTTTGACTTACCGGAGTTCTCTGATGAAAGACTTTGCGTAGGATTCTATCGAAAGAAATAATAATAAGAATAATAATTAGTTTTAACCCGTGAAAATTTCACGGTTTTCCTAATTTAATGTTAATTCTTAAGTGAATGGTTGAATAAGCTCAGGGTGAGTTCTACGTCAATAAAATATCCATAGAAATTCACCTATCGCATCGTTAAATATTTGAACTTAAATATTGCAATAACAACACAGAATATGCATGCTGGTCGTTATTTTAAGAAGTAAGGAGGTACAAATGAAAAAAATTCTAATTGACGACTTTTTACATTTCATTGAAAATTAAAACAATTCTATCTTCGCTTTCTTTCTTTCTTTCTTTCTTTCTTTCTTTCTTTCTTTTCCAGTCCTTCCTTCCTTCCTTCCTTCCTTCCTTCCTGTTGAAACTAAGTAGTGCTTTCCCACTCTTTCCACACGATCAAAACGAAATTTATAAGGTATTGGCTGGAGATCTTAGATATTTCTATCTTCCCTTCTTTCTTTCTTTCTTTCTTTCTTTCTTTCTTTCTTTCTTTCTTTCTTTTCCAGTCCTTCCTTCCTTCCTTCCTTCCTTCCTTTTTTCTTTCTGCACTGGAAAATCTGCAACTTCTACGGGAAGGAAACTGAAAGAAACTGGTACCAACACCACCCAGACCCGGTTACGGAGATAGGACCTGTTACAATTCTATGGGACTACACAATACACACTGACAGAACAATCAAGGCCAACCGCCCAGATATTGTTATTAAAGACCACAAACAAAAACGGTGCCTCCTTATTGATATGGCAGTCCCTGCTGACTGCAATGTATCTTTGAAGATATTCAAAAAGCTGTCAAAATACAAGGACCTTGAAATAGAGGTCTCGAAAATGTGGCATATGGGAACATCAACAATCCCTGTTGTAGTTGGAGCCCTAGGACTGGTTGGAAAAGATTGCAGTAGACTAATTGCAGGGATTCCTGGAAGCCCATGCCTCAAGGAGATACAAAAAATAGTTCTGACAAGTACAGCCCACACTTTACGAAGGGCTCTATCTATGTAATTATTTTATATATTATTGTAATTTTTTTTTTTTGTCAGTGAAAAGTGTCATGATGCCATTTCTAACCTTAGGTCCCTGGGTGGGACCCGGAAAGAAATGTGTAAACGCCAGAAAGCAAAGAAAATAAAAATGATAATAATAATAGTAAACAATAATTTCAGAATGGTTGGGACTATGTTTTTGATCGGAAAAGGTTCCGTTAAACTAATTACGGAAATTCCTGACAGCCCGTGTCTTAAGGGAATACAAACATTGTTCACAAAAGTACAGTTCATACCTTACAAAAGAGGCTTATGGCCATAAAACATTGAAATACCAGTTCTTGTCTAATCCCTGAAGTTAAGTAACGTCAGGCTGGTCAGTTCCTAGATGGGTGACCGCTCGAGTATTTCAGGTGCAGTAGGCTTGGATATGGCAGTTATGAAATGGATAAACGCTCGGAATTTGAACATGGAGAAAGAGGTGGATCTACCTCTTCTCCTCTCAATATGGGTTAAAAAGTAGGAATTGTTACAGAAATAATTATGATCTCCAAACAATACTTACAATTTAAAACAAACTTTTCCAGGTTGATAATCTGTAAAAAATGGGTATACGGTAGAAATGAAAGGGAACGAGGGTTAAATAATAATAATAATAATAATAATAATAATAATAATAATAATAATAATAATAATAAAAGCTGAAACTGAAGATTTAATTTTGCTGCACAGGATCAAGGTTTGCTAACAAGAAATTACCAATACTGAAGAATTGTTTTAGCCCAAAATGCAGATTCTGTGATAAATATCCAGGAACAATTGGACATCTTGTATCAGGTTGCACCAGCTGAATATAAAGTCGGGATGATAGAGTAGGCCAATAATTGAAGCGGAAAGGAAACTGTAAGAAATTGGTATGAATACCACGCAGGTCCGGTTACAGAGACAAGATCTGTAACAATTTTAAAGGAGTTTACAATGCACACAGAACAATGAAAACGTATCGCCCAGACATCGCGATCAAAGAACACAAGAACAGAATGTGCTTTCTTAATGACATAGCGGTTCTTGTACACTGTTATGTATCTTTGAAGATCTTCAAAAAAAAAACTATGAAAATACAAAGATCTTGAAGTGGAAATCTAAAAAATGCGGCGCATGAAAACATCGATAATTCCACTTGTGTTTGGAGCGTTCGAATTGACTGAAAAAGGTTCTGATTGAAGGGATCCTTGGTAGCCTACGCCATCAAGAAATAAAAAAAAAAATATCACAATTACAGCTCACACGTTACGAAGAGCTTTATCTATGTAAAATGTGTGTTTGTTAGTTTTTTTTTTAATTTTGATTTTTATATTTTTTTACAAAAATGTTCAATGGAAATGTCATAATGCTACTTCTGACTTAGATCTCTGGTTGGGACCCGGAAAGAAAATGTGTATACAACAGAAATCAAAGGAAATAATAATAATAATAATAATAATAATAATAATAATAATAATAATAATAATAATAATAAAGCTTTGCAACCAGATCCTATCACTGTCAAATAATCAAGGATGGAACTAATCCGAAATGCAGGATCTGCGGAAAACATGATGAAACTGTCGACCATATTATCTCAGGATGTCCGGAACTGGCAAAAAATGAATCTACCCACAAACATAGCAAGGTAACGATATATGTCCACTGGAATGTATGCAAGAAGCACAAAATCGAAGATGGTATGAACACCAGCCAGACACAGTTACCCAAATTAACGATGTAACTATCCTCAGGGACATTCCAATTCAGACTGACAGGGAAATAAAAGCCAACAGACCTGATATTATCATAAAAGACAAGAAATTCAGGAAGTGTATGCTTATTGGCATAGCAGTACCTAAAAAACAGATCGAGATTAATATGACGTGGGGAATGAAGACTGTGAGTGTACCAATAGTAATCGGAGTACTGGGCCTCGTGAGAAAAGGAATGGACAATTTTACTAACAGTGTCTCAGCTAACATCAACATACAAGTTGCCCAGAAGATCGCCCTACTCGGAACCCCCCATATACTAGGGGTCAGCAACCTTTTGCTAACTATGTGCAAACTTAGGGTTTTAAATTCATTCAGTGTGCCAACAGCATACGTCAATATACCTGTTCTACAATATATTTTACATAGTAATATAAAGTATATATACTTTAGTATATATTAAAATTGAAACAGCTAAGTATGTTCTTTGCGTTGTAGTAGTTATTGGTTCGGACTCCGTGATGTCATTTGCGACGGCATGCCATTGGAAATTGCTTGGTGTGTGTGCCATGTGTGGCACGCGTGCCGTAGCTTGCCGAACCCTGCATACTAAGAAAAGGGCTATCAATTAAATGACAATTCTCCTATAGGGCCTAAGGACAATAGTTTGGACCCGGATCTACAGGATACAAAGCAGGAAACAACATACACAAATAATAATAATCATAATAAAGTTGAAATTTCAAAAATGTGTAATTAGAGCCTTTGGTTTGATTGGAAAAAGATTTCGATAGACTCAGTCAGGGGATCCCTGGTAGCCGATGCCTTAAAGAAACACAAAAAATTGTTAGCACAAGCACAGCTCACACCTTATGAAGAGCTTTATCAATGTAAAATAAGTGATATTAGGTTGAAAATGTCATGATGACATTTCTGATCTTAGGTCTCTGGTCGGGACTAGAAAAGAAATGAATATGTAACTGGCATCAAAGGAAATACTACTACTACTACTACTACTACTACTACTAGTAGTAGTAGTAGTAGTAGTAGTAGTAGTAGTAATAATAATGTATGAACACCACCCAGACCCGGTTACGGAGATAAAACTTGTAACAATTTTGTGGGACTTTACTATACACACAGACAGAACAATCAAAGCTAATCGCCCAAAACATCGTGATTAGAGAGCATAAAGACAAAATGTACCTCCTTACCTCCTTATTGATATAGCTACAGTCCCTGCAGACTGCAATGTATCTTTGAAGATCTTCAAAAAGCTATCAAAATACAAGGATCTTGAAATCGAAATTCATTGAAGGTATTCCTGGTAACCATTGTCTTAAAGAAATACAAAAAATGTACTCACAAGTACAGTCCATACCTTACGAAGGACTTTCTCTATGTAAAATACCTCGTAACCTCGGTTCTCGAATGTCTCACATGTCGAACTACTCGGTTTTCCAACAAAGAAGATGAAAATGTCTCGGTTATCAAACAACATTGACGAACCAAGCTGAACCGAATTAACCAGAACCGAACCAAGTTAACCCGAGCCTAACCGAATTAACCCGAGCCGAACCGAATTAACCCGAGCCGAACCGATTTAACCCGAACGGAATCATTTCTGTGTCGACCGCCATTTTGTATACATTCGAGTGTTTTGCCGCGTTTTTCCTTTCCAGTTTTATTGTACTGTGACTTTTTTTTCTCTACATCGAATCGTATTAGAAAAATAGTTTCGGTTTATGAACATTTCGGTTTACGAATATTTCGGGTTACGAATGGCCTTCAGGAACGAATTAAATTCGTGAACCGAGGTTCCACAGTATGTGTGATTTTTTTTATTACAAAACTGCTCAGTGAAAAGTGTCATGATGCCATTTCTAACCTTAGGTCCCTGGGTGGGACCCGGAAAAAAATGTGTAAACGCCAGAAAGTAAAGGAAAAAAAAAAAAATAATAATAATAATAATCATCTATCTCCAAGAATCTCTCTGCCTCACAAGATGCCTTGGGGATACCAGGCATTATTGGGAGCGCACAGGTGGTGTTATTTGCAATAGATTACGTGATAAAGAAAACGCGTATGTAAGCAGCGCGTAGCAGCTGAGATATGACCCTCACCAGCCGAGCGAAACATTTATGAATCTGAGTGGATCTCGAATAAATGTTTTTGTTATCAGGAGTACTACCCACATATTTAGAAAAACTTCCATTTACCTGACGTCTCAGGTGAAAGACTTTATAAATGATTCAATCAAAAGAAATAATAATACAGTGTGCGATGGATAAATTGTCGTCGAGTTGCCGCAAACAAAAATAACACGGACATCTCATTTTAACAGATAGATTTACCAAAATTACACAAAAATATCTTGAAATACGAAAGAGTAAATTTATTTAATAAAATCGCCATTGGCTTCAATGACGGCCTCCAGACGACTTCGGAATCTCTTGCAACTCTTCTTGTTTAAGTTGGTGACTGCCGCCATAATCCTTGCCTTCAGTTCATCTTTGGTGTTACAAGGAGTTTTGTTGGTCTCTCGCTCAATTGAGCCCCACACATAATAATGAAGGGGGTTGCAGTCTGGGGAGTTAAACAAGAAAATCAGGAATCTGTGTCGTCATTATCATCTATCAAATCTCAGTTATTCTGTTCATCTATCTATCTATCTATCTATCTATCTATCTATCTATCTATCTATCTATCTATCTAAATTGTTTCATAACTATCTCAGTCTGTTCCTTATCTATCTCTCCACCCCCTCTCTCTCTCACTCTGTCTCGCTATGTATATCAGTCTTTTCATTATCCATCTATCAAAAGTGAGTATAACATCGATAAACTAAATGACAAATTTTATATTTGTATTAATCATACACACACACACACGCACACACACACATATATATATATATACATATATAGATAGATAGATAGAGAGAGAGAGAGAGAGAGAGACAGAGAGAGATGGATAAATTGTTGTTTGAATCATGTAAAAATGAAAATAACACTGATATCTCAGTTTAACAGATAGATTTACCAAAATTGCACGAAAATATCTTGAAATACTAAAGAGTAAATTTATTCAATAAAATCGCCATTGCCTTCAACTACGGCCTCCAGACGACTTCAGAATCTCCTGCAACTCTTGTGGATGGTCTTCTTGTTTAAGTTGGTGACTGCCGCCATAATTCTTACCTTCAGTTCATTTTTGGTGTTACAAGGAGTTTTGATGGTCTCTCGCTCAATTTCTCCCCACACTATTACTCAATGGAGTTGCAGTCTGGGGAGTTAAACAAGAAAATCAGGAATCTGTTTCTTCATTATAATCTATCTATCAAATCTAAGTTAATCTATCTATCTATCTATCTATCTATCTATCTATCTATTTAAATTGTTTCATAAGTATCTCAGTCTGTTCTTTATCTATCTCTCCACATCTCTCTCTCTCTCTCTGTTTCGCTATGTATATCAGTCTTTTCATTATCTATCAAAAGTGAATATAACATCGATAAGCTAAATGACAAATTTTATATTTGTATTAATCATATATATATATATATATATATATATATATATATATATATATATATATATATATATATATAGCGAGAGAGAGAGAGAGAGAGAAAGAGAGAGAGACGGATAAATTGTTTGAATTACGTAAAAATGAAAATAACACTGGCATCTCATTTTAACAGCTATATTTACCAAAATTACACAAAAATATCTTGAAATACTAAAGAGTAAATTTATTCAATAAAATCGCCATTGGCTTCAATGACGGCCTCCAGACGACTTCGGAATCTCCTGCAACTCTTCTGGATGGTCTCCTTGTTTAAGTTGGTGAATGCTGCCATAATTCTTGCCTTCAGTTCATCTTTGGTGTTACAAGGAATTTTGTTGGTCTCTCTTTCAACTACCCCGACATAATAATCAAAGGGTTGAAGTCTGGGTGGGAAGTTAGGTTACGAGATGTAAAGGATGATGTGGTCGCAGAAATTGTCTGAGAGCCATGATTGGTTTCTTCTGTTTGTGTGACACGGTGCAGAGTCCTGTTGTCAGATATAGGGTATTCCAGCAGCCACCCTCTTGACCCAGCGAAATACTACCTCCTCAAGGCACTTCTAGCCCTCCGTGTTGGTTCCTGAGGTCATGTGTAATGAGGAATGCGAGGTGCATAAGGTCTCCTTCACTAGTGATCACTCCAAACACATTTCGTAATCACCATTAGACTCATCCAACTCTTTCCTAATCCTCTGCACTTTCCTCAGAGTGACACCCCCAAAAACCTCTGAAATGTTCATATTGGAACTTTCAGCGCGAATGCCAAGCAGTACAGCATATCGTTTTCAAATTTCTGGTGGAGTAAATTGCATCATGGTGATCTTTTTCTCACAGATTGTGCCCAACTGACCCTACTATACAGTGCAGTCGACAAAATCAAAAACTAACAACGCGCATGCGTGAAATTAAAAATAGAAAATAGTGACAAATTTACCCACCTCACCCTGTATTTATTTTAATTACTACTCACATACGTAGAAAAAACGATTGCCTTAAGTTTAAGGTAAACAGAAATGTTGCAAAGGATCTCATCAAAATGAATAAGAACATGCATCATCACGGATACAGCATGTCCCGCAGTCAGTCAACAAAGTAGGAAAGTTATCATATTTTTATAATTCTGAGATATGAATTGTAACGGTTATATATAACCCCAAATCTTTGCTTTGATGTAGAGACGATATCCCTGGAAAAACGTTCGTTTTTTTTTCGGTTTGGTTTGTTTTATTTTACGGCTTATCAACCTCAGCGAGCTATTTAATGCCCCAAGATTTTTATTGCTGGTAATATTTTTTTTTTCAAATGTATTGCTGGTAATATTTTTTTTCAAAATTGTAATCATGGTAATTTTACTATGAAATCTATTTGTACACTTTCATAGTGTTTTGACCTTAGTTTGAGGGTTCACTGTTTGCCCATAGCCGGGACCCTAACAGGTGTTACCACAGTTGAAAATAACAGCAATTACGAGGTGGTTCCACGCTGCCGATCGGTGGCGTTGCTGCCGAATGTAGGTTATCGTCATAACCAGGACATCGTTTAGTAAATGATTCTATCAAAAGGAATAAGTATAAACCTTCATTGACCTTTGGCTACAGTAGAAAGACCTTGTGAATGATTATATGAAAAGGAATAGGAAAAGTTGTTTTTATTTGTAACTCTCACATATGAAGAAAGACCTTCATTCATCTTCTGTCACAGTAGAAAGACCTTGCAAATTATTCTATGAAAATGAAGAAGAAGAATTGTTTTTATTTGTACCGCTCACATATGCAGAAAGATCTACATTGACCCTTGGCCACAGTAGAAAGACCTTGTAAATTCTATCAAAAGAATTAAAAATAGATGTTTTTATTTGTACCTCTCACATACGCAGAAAGACATTCATTAACTTTTGGCCACAGTAGAAAGACCTTGTAAATGATGCTATCAAAAGGAATAATAATAGTTGATTTTATTTGTACCCCTCACATATGCAGAGAGACCTTCATTGACCTTTGGCCATAGTAGAAAGACCTTGTAAATTATTCTATGAAAAGAATTAAGGATGTTTTTATTTGTACCTTTCACATATGCAGAAAGACCTTCATTGACCTTTGTCCACAATAGAAAGACCTTGTAAATGATTCTATGAAAAGGAATAAGAATTTTTGTTTTTATTTTTATCTCTCACATATGCAGAATGAACTCTACTAACCTTCCGTCTCATCTGAAAATGTTTGTAAATTATAAAGATATACTCATTTGCCTAATACCATGCGAAAATTATTACTAAAAATTATATTAACCTCAAATATGAAACAGGAATTTACTCTATAACCCAGCGTTTCTCAATATTTTTACCCTTGCGTAACCCTTAAAATAAATAAAAAAATATGTCTCAAGGAATCCCTTCGCAAAAACAAAATTATATACCATATCTTTTTTCATTTTATTTTCATCGTTGTTCCCGTGGTAAATATCATAGTATATATTTTTTAATTAACTGGTTTAAGGAAAAATTAATACTTCTTTGTTAAATTGTTCGGTAATGCTAAATAAAATTCATACTGTTCATTTATAATACTTCCTCAGGGAGTTTTCATTCACACAAAAAATTCTATACTCAAACGTAAAAAATAAACATAAGTAAGCAATATTATATACCTATAATATAAATGTAAACAGAACGAAAACAGAAAATTGCTCCATAAGTTTTTTATTTTTTTATCTTTTACTTGCAATGTTGAAAAGATATAAGGTAAATCAAGGCGAAATGTCCTGTGAACCGATAAATGGGCTAAGAAAATGTTACTTTCAGAGCCATTTGATAAAGTGAAAGATGTTTCTCTAATTTGATGCCTGTGCCTGTCTTTTGCTACATAAATCCTTAATTCAAAAGTGTCATTAAACGATATTAGCTTGTCTCACCTGTTCTTGCGGAACCCTTGGGAACCTTTTGTGGAATCTTAGGGTTCCGGGGAACCCCAGTTGAGAAACCCACCATTGGCTATACATTTTTGCCAGCGATGAACAAGAAATTGTTATCTGTCATCTTTAAACTAGCCTATTGATTTTTTTACGATTTATTAACCTAGCTGTAAAATATTTTTAGATTAAGACTTGTTTTGTAGATAATGACTTGCTGATACAAATCTTACTAATTAACCCAGTGTTTCTCAAGCTTTTTTCTCTTGCGTAACCCTTAAAATAAATTACATTTCTCAAGGAACCCCTGCACAAAAAACAAAATTATATAGCATATCTTTCTCATTTTATTTTCATCGTAGTTCACGTGGTAAATATCACAGTATATATTTTTGAATAACTGGTTTAAGGAAAAATTAATACTTCTTTTTCAAATTTTTTGGTAATACTAAATAAAATTCATACTTCATCAGGGAGTTTTCATCCACACCAAAACAAATTCTAAACTCAAACGTAAAAAATAAACATAAGCAACTAAAATCATATACCTATAATATAAATATAAACAGAACAAAAACAGATAATTGCAGTATCAGTTATTTTTTTTACTTCTTTTATCCTTTACTGGCCATGTTGAAAAGACATCAGGTAAATCAAGGCAAAATGTCCTGTGAACCATGGGCTAAGAAAATGTTACTTTCAGAGCCATTTGATAAAGTGAAACATGCTTCTCTAATGTGATGCCTGTGCCTGTCTTTTGTTACACAAATACTTAATTCGGAGTCGAACTTTACATAAATACAGACGGATTTCACTCTCAATTGAGAGAAGACGATTTCTGCCATTGCTCTTGATACCTGTTAAATAAGAAAAGGCTTGCTCACACCTGTAAGACGTAATAAACTGCAACAATATATTAAATAAAAAGTCAAAAGTGCATAAGCATATCTCGCCTGTTCTCGCGGAACCCTTGGGGACCTTTTTCGGAACCTTAGGGTTCTGGGGAACCCCGGTTGAGAAACGCTGCTATATCGTGTAATCATTGGCGGAACCTAGAAGAATTTAAATAAAAGGTTATAGGAACACAAGAGATGTTTTATAAAACATGAGATGTTTTATAAAACAAGAGATGTTTTATAAAACAACAAGCTCAATTCATTTGTCGGTCGCTGTAATGAATTTGATCACAATTTCGAATGATACTTTAATTAATAGAGAAAGCAATTTTAACAATAAGGCGAAACATGTATAGAATGTGCTGTGATTGCTAGATATTCCAAGGTAAATTTTCCTCCTGATTCTGACAGCATTTCACCCTTTTTTTGCAGATCTTCTATTATCACAATGTGTGACATTTAATAACAGAAGTGAAAAAAACAAAACAAAGCAAAACAAAACCTGAAAGAGCTTGCATAAGTTGCATGAACACTCACATCTGAGAAAAAAAAAGAGATTTAAAATTTTAAATTCGACCCATAATTATTGGGTTGACCAAAATTTTTTTCGGTTTGATAAGTAAATTTTTTGCTTAAACGAACAAACTTTTAATTGCATCAACAAAAACATTAGTCTGATGAAGTCTTTCTAGTAGTCGAAACGCGTTACACAGAATTTTTACACTTTCTCGTCCAGTTGCCAAACATGTTTCTCAAGAGGATATGGAATTCAGAGAAAGTGTTTTAAACACCCAGACAATCTAATTATTGCAACCAATAAACTGGCAGCTGCCACTGGCGATCGAAGGACATGAAGACCTTGTAATATGCCAGTTATGATTGTAATCTATAGCTTGGCTATTAAGGGGACTTGATGTCACTTGATTGCCAGTGACGGCTCGCTAGTTTCAGATACATTTTTACCTGTGTCACCACCATTCAGCCCAGGTCATGTCACCACCATACGAGGGACTTGTTATTTAATCGCCTCCTCCGCGGTAACGGAATGTGACCCAAGCGCGTGCAGCTGGGTTAAAGACCCAAATTGACCAGTCTCTGAAACCAACCTCACTGGCGTCGATATCCTACCGGCCTTCCCTCTACGGTGCAACGAGGGAGGTGATGCCGCACGGTGGGAATCACCGGGACAAGGCATCCTTCATTTATTCGTTGTGTTCTGTCCGAACACAGAAAAAAATTGAGATGAGAAAATAGTCTGTCAGTCCGAACGCAGTTGACAAAACAAAACAAAAAAAAAAAAAAAAAATAACACTTAGAGAGAGTTTTTTTGTCGAAAATATAGTTAAATTTCGCAAAAATAAGAAAATTTTCAGTGTGTCTACACGTTTGATTGCTTCAAGCCGGGATCGAAACCCTACCGATTTAGCTTCAGTCAGCCATCCTACCACTAGGCTATCGTCACACGGTAGAGAGAAAAGGAAATTGTAACATTTTCTATACACCAGTAGCCAGGAGAGCTTAATTCATACTTGAAGAGCAATGTGTTAATAGTAGTAGAAGCCATTGTTTTTATTTTACCCTTTTCTCGAGAGCGCTCAACGGAATTTACCGAGAACATGTATATATATATATATATATATATATATATATATATATATATATATATATATATATATACTAGCAGTAGAGCCCGGCGTTGCCCGGGGAGATCAAGTATCGATCATCATAAAGACTGAAAAATAAAATTGACAAAGATTATTGTTTAAGGTTGACGGACAGGCATGTCTTAATTAGTTTTTTTTTTTACGAATTGGTCAAACCCAAACTCAAACAAAAACATTGTTTTCAATCTGAGTCTACCGATTGAATAGAATTTTATTTTTATTATAAACAATTGTCTTGTAAATGGAATTTTTAAAGCATTCTGAATGTAAAAATAAAGAAAAAAGTGTGCAAAACAATAAGAAACACTACCTGCCAAAAAAAAAAAAAAGTAAAGTTTTGTTGAAATCGGTTGAAAAATGTAGGAAATCCGATCCCATATATAAACGAACACACACACACACACACAAACAACCTGGGTTTTATAATAAGTATAAGTCGATATGAGTTTTCCCCCTTTCATTCTCGCGATGCCTCTTAATCGTGTTTTCAAATAGATTTCGTGCAAAAACAATTGTGTTTTTCCAATTTTCTGTCAGAACCAAGGTAATTTTACGTAGACCTGTGAAGTTTTGTTGAAGTCGGTTGAAAAATGTAGGAAATCCGATCCAATATACAAACGTACACACACACACACACACACACAACCTGGGTTTTATAATAAGTATGATATATATATATATATATATATATATATATATATATATATATATATATATATATATATATATATAAATACACCGGTTGTAATTGTCGAATTGCTAGATTAAGTTTGAATCGTATCTTAGAAATGATTAATGATATCAAACTGAAATTCTCCGAGTTTTTATAACATATATTGGACTCTACTTTTAACAATAAGAATGTATTTAGCTCTAAGTTTAAATGATCTTCCTGTTGTGACCTCTTGATCTGGTTTTCCTCTCTACTGATCCCTCTTTTTTAAACTTATTCGCTGTTCTCTTGATGGTTCTTGAATGGACTTTGTAGATGGAAGCCAGAGTATGAATGTTGATACCATTACTAGAGACCTGAATGATCTTTTTCCTCTCGCCATTGCTCATTTGGGAAGACAGTGGGTCTGACACAAAACGATCTTAACCTGTTCTTTTTCTAGATGAATAAGCCAAAGGTTTTTTCAGTGATTCTTACGACAAATAGTTCCAAGTTGACTAAACATCTTATCTAAAAACCTGGAAAAAAGAAACTCAATTAGTTTAGTGTTTTTTAGATATTAAACATTTTGTGGGATAGACAATTATCCGACGCTGTTACACGATTTGGACAATTTTGCTGTTACACCCGGTATACGTATATATATATATATATATATATATATATATATATATATATATATTCGATGCAAAGAGAACGAAAATAATATATAAATTCTAACGTTCACACTATTAATCCAAAAGAGGGCTCAATACGAATAGCAGAGCGATAATTGTTTATTATAATTTTATCATATAGACAAAAACAGTTTACTCACTACAAAGATGCAACTTCGTTTCTGTTATAGTGGAACACACCTCTTCTATAGTTAATAGACTCTCCCGCCTATAATAAGTAGGAGTAGTAAGAGGAACGGCTGGTCGCTCAGGGGGTCGGTCTGAGTTCAGTCTGAAGTTGGACGACCGGCTGACCGGTTGAACTCTCTGTTTTCGGGCGGGGAGGAACCCGAACGAGGCTACGCCAAAGGGCAGAGTCTCTTTCGGAGATGTAGACCGACCCTGAACCCGTTTATACGGGTTTTAAAAGGGCATATTTTTTGCCGTGCCCACGGGCTCGGAGATCCCACGTTAAACCGGTTTTGTGCCACATGATACCCTCGGGGGTGGGGTGACTGAATATCGCTCAGTGGGTCGGTCAGTTCAGTCGATGCCGGACTACCGTTAGTCGGATATTAAAGTATCAGCGACCACCACTAGATTACTGCGTCATTGCCTATTATATCAAGTTCGTAACGTTTTGTACGTCGAACCTATTTTAGGACCGACTTAGTACAAATACAAGCCTCCACTGTGAAACCACTACATAACAGTTTCGGAGCATTTCAATTGCACATCGACTGGTGAGAACCAAAAATGGTTATGAACAAATGTTCTTGTAAATATCATTTCTTTCATATATATATATATTACGAAATGGACAAAGTCCGACAATTTATTTATTAAAGACATTTTTATGTTTAACGTTATAGATACAAGTATTTAAGTAAATGCTCTGTTTATAATAAACAGTATTAAATAACATTTACCGGCCTGAATGTCCGAGAAATTTTCATAGAAAATATTCGTTCTTTGACAGGATTCGAACCTGCATCCTATACGGAACCGTCATTTGCGCTGACGTGCCTTACCGTTAGGCTACAAAGAAGCGTTCGGTAGACAAGGTCGAATTTACTGCTTGTCTACCGAACGCTTCTTTGTAGCCTAACGGTAAGGCACGTCAGCGTAAATGACGGTTCCGTATAGGATGCAGGTTCGAATCCTGTCAAAGAACGAATATTTTCTATGAAAATTTCTCGGACATTCAGGCTGGTAAATGTTATTTAATACTGTTTATCATAAACAGAGCATTTACTTAAATACTTGTATCTATAACGTTAAACATAAAAATGTCTTTAATATATATATATATATATATATATATATATATATATATATGAATAAAAATGACAATAGGAAAACTGGTAATTGCTGACGCGTTTCGTCCAATGTGGATTTTATCAAAGCAAAATACGAAAATGAAATTAAATGAAATTAAATGAACAAAGTAACTAATAAAAACAAAAACAGAATGTACCTAGCAACTGGAATGTAGAGAAACGCTATTTTCATATTTTTTAACTAAATAAATATTGTCTCTCTACTGGTTAATTCGGAGAAATTTCAGATATATATATATTGGAGGAATCGAGACTTTTCTCTTACAGTCTCAGTTACGGTGGACTGGTCATGTCTTGAGAATGTCTGATGACAGGATACCCAAGATCCTAATGTACAACCAGTTAGATCAGGGCTACAGGAATGTAGGACGCCCATGGCTAATATACAAAGGCAAGCTGAAAAGCAACTTGTCAGCTGTCAATATACCACATAACACCCTTGAGCGCTTAGCCTTGGAGCGGGTAGAATGTAGATCAACGTGTTTTAGTGAACTCAGCAGTTTTCAATCTGCATGTCTCAATCATCTTCCAGAAGCGAGAGCAAGATCTAAAAGGTCAGCAAATCTAACAGTGATCTCATCTCACAATCCTTACTCTTGCTCCATATGCGGCCTCCTTTGTAAATCACTAGTGGGTCTTAAGTGCCATTTAAGATTATCGCACAAAATTTCATAACTGAAAGCTGTCAGATCCTCATACGTCAAAACCGACGGGAGAGTCCACTATTATATATATATATATATATATATATATATATATATATATATATATATATATGATAGAAATGTTGTTTACTGCATAAGTTGTATCTTTAATGTTATTTACGAGGTCTGATAAAAAACGCACCGAGGCTGGCGCCATAAAAGAAAACTACAACAAATTTAATCTCCTTCGAAAACACACATTTTATGCAGCGTCGGTTCCATTGCTGGAAGTATTCTTGGAACTCCCTTTTTGGAAAGCGAACCGCTACCTCGTGGCATTTACTTGGATTTCCTCGACGTCTTGAAATCTTCCTTTCAAATGGGATCAAGGGATGATGTCTAGGGAATATATTGGTTGTCAAACTTAGGAAATGTTGTATTGGCCAAAAACTGCTGCATAGCATCACTGATGAAACTTCTGTGGTGTGACGAAGACACACGCTACACACTCTCCTTCCATGCACTGCTATAACCAAAGCAAGTAAGCGAGAACGTTTTAACGTAGTGAACATGCGTGGTAGAATTCAAGGTCAATTTGTGTCAAGCGGCTTCTATCTGCATATTTTAACTCCATGACCAGAGTAACAGTCCCGAAAGTTTTTAATCAGGGCTCTTGTTTTTAATTCACGTTTAAAAATAAAATACCATATACAAGCAATGTGTTTGCTGATAAAGTTTTATATATAAATCAATCGTGTTTGCGTAGAAAGAATTCATAACTACCTTGTCAAAGTCGTACGTTAGAAAATCTACAGCGTTCATAATAAGTATTGTTGTCATCTGATATTGTACATTACTACAAATTAGGAAAATGGAGCAGTAATTCTTTGAATAGAATTATTTAAATAAGTCAAAGTAATCTGTTCAATATGATTTTCTTAAAACTGTACTGAATTATTGAAACTACTGAAAAAATAATAAATTTGGTGATTTAACTATTACTATTATTAAAATTTAGAGAAAAGCCCGATTTATGAAAAGGAAAGGAAAAGAAAACACAAAATGTTTGACAATGTCCCACAATATTTCGACAGTATGTCTGTTTTCAAATTATGTTTAAAAATTGTATACAAGTATAAAAATATAAAAAAAATATGCAAAATATTATAAGACTTTGTATAAATGTCACTTGTCTTGAGAAAACGGACGTACTGGTAATCAACGCGTCAAAATGAATGAAACACGGTCAGCAGTAACATGATGGCGATCTTGCCCATCTTGAAATTTTATTATTATTATTATTAACATAAGAAACTTATTGAAGTGTTTATATCATGGTTAGCTGTATATTGCTTTGTCCAGAGAGGAAATTTAAGTTGACTTATTGACAAAAAACCCTCTAGAAAGTAGATGTCTTGCTGAAAATGTTGTATACACAGCAGTTTTAGAGAGGTAGAAAAGTTCTATCACAACGTTACTCTGTTCGTAAAACGGATATTCGGATAATAATAATAATAATAATAATAATAATAATAAGAAGAAGAAGAAGAAGAAGAAGAAAACGGTTAGGGAAATAGAGGCTAACAGATCTGATATTATCATAAAAACAAGAAATTCCGGAAGTTTATGCTTATTGACATAACAGTACCATCTGAGAGAAACAACTCCATAAAAATTATGGAGAAATTGTCCAAATACACGGACCTGGAGATCGAGATTAACAGGATGTGGGGAATGAAGACTGGAGACTGTACCAATAGTAATCGGAGCACTGGGTCTTGTGAGAAAAAAGGAATTGTCAATTTTACTAATAGTATCCCAGGTAACATCAACATACAAGTTGCCCAGAAGATCGCTCTACTAGTAATACCCCATATATAATAAAAGTGCTATTAGTTAAATGACAATTCTACTATAGAGCCTAAGGGCCATAGTTTGAACCCGGCTCTACAGGATACAAACCAGTAAACATAACATACACAAATAATAATAATAATAATAATAATAATAATAATAAAAACAAATGAGAAGGTTGTGCTAATTCTCATTGGAGCACTTGTGTCGATTCCAAAGAATTTCTAGAAACATCTTGGCATCAGATTCGCAGCAAATAATCCTGCGAAAAGTGCTTGTCGTTTGACGTCTTGAGACTTGACAGTGACTTATTCCCGGTGCTTGTAAAGCATACCACCACCACCGCCACTACCACCACTACTATTACTACTACTACTACTAATAATAAGACTAACAGATGCCCAGAAGATCTCCCTACTAGGAGCATCCCATATACTAAGGAAAGGGCTATCAATTAAATGACAATTTTCCTATAGGGCCTAAGGACGATAATTTGGACCCGGCTGTACAGGATACGAAGCAGGAAACGTAACATACACAAATAATAATAATAATAATAATAATAATAGGTTGGTGCAAAAATAATGACGTTTTTTGAGATAATTTTTAACGTCAAAAAACGTCATTATTTTTGCACCAACCTAATAATAATAATACACACAGACAGAACAATCGAACAAAGCTAATCGCCCTAAAATCGTGATCAGAGATCATAAAGACAAAATGTGCCTCCTTATTGATATGGCTACAGTCGCTGCCGACTACACTGTATCTTTGAAGGTCTTCAAAAAGCTATCAAAATACATGGACTCTGAAACTGAATTCTCAAAAATGTGGCGCATGAGAACATTAACAATTCCATTTGTAGTTGGAGCCCTCGGATTGATTGGAAAAGATTTCAGTAGACATATTGAAAGGATTTCTTATAGCCAATGTCTTAAAGAAATACGAAATATTGTACTCACAAGTACAGCTCACACCATACGAAGGGCTTTATCTATGTATGTGTGATGTTCTTTTTTCAAAACTGCTCAGTGGAAAATGTCATGATTCCATATCTGACCCTAGGCCACAGATTAGAAAGAAATGAGTACACACCAGAAACCAAAGGATTTAAAATAATAATAATAATAATAATAATAATAATAATAACAACAACATCAACTAGTATACATAAATATTTTTCGGTCTTTTTTTCGCAATCAAAACGAAACACCGTAATTCCCCATGTACAATATGCATTTTTTCTAAAAAATAATAAACAAAATTAGGGGTGCGTATTATGCACAGTTACAAAAAATCTTTAAAAAATTGCCGTTTCATAGGTTGATTTCAGTTGCGAAATGACTACTCACCAGAAACATACGACAATTTGACACTAACATTCGGCGATTGTGACCCCATAAGGATGTCAAATACAATCATATGGACCTAACAATACTTACAAATCTAAAATAAAATAAGAATTATCATAAAATTAAATTAGAATAATATTATTCTATGTTCAAAACCATTTTTTTTAATAAGAGTAGGAAACGCTGGACATAATGAAATTGGAGAGATACAATTTATAGGGATTGATCACCAAACAAGGGATGCGTATTATGCGTGAGTAGAAGCATTTTCCTACACTTTCAGCACAATTTTAGGTGTGCGTATTATAGATGAAGGCGTATTATACATGGGGAATTACAGTAGTCAATTATTTTTTTAGGTTTCTTTCTTTCTACTTTCTTTTTACTCGTTCTTAATTTCATCTTTCTTTTGTTTTCGTTTTCAATTTTTAGTTTCTATTCTTTCTTTCTTTTCTTTTTCTTTCTTTCTTTTCCTTGTTTTCTTTCTTTCTTTCTTTTCCTTGTTTTCTTTCCTTGTTTTCTTTCTTTCTTTCTCGTAATTACTTTCCTCTTTCTTTCTTTCTTTCTTTCTTTTGCCTCCTCACCGCCGAGAAAAACCCTCTCTCCTTTCTCTATTTCTCTTCGTCTCCACGAAGAAAGAAATATAAAATAATATACAAACGAAGGACATTGACGAATCACACGCAGGGAAATGCAAATGGCGTCTTTTCCGTCTTTCCTCGAGATCAAAACGGAATAGTCCATTATTCATGAGGTAGTGGCAGGGCCTAACTTACACGCTATTTAACTAACCTATTAAAGAATGAAGGACAAGGAAATATATGATAATACATTTTGTTTTTAATGTCGGAACGGTATGAATGAATTAAAAACTCCAACTTCAATAGATATATTTCAACTTTCTTTATCCTTTTCTTTTGATGAGATTTATCTTCTTGTTCGCTTTGTGGGGACATTTTTTTATTTTTATTTTAGTTTATTTTTAAAGTCTTTCTTTTTCCCATGGCTAATATTAACGCAAATGATGGCCTCTTTCACTGAAAGCGCTGAAAGACAACCGCCCCCACAAATATGATGAAGGATTAAATATTCGATTTGACCTAATATAGCAGAACAAAATCAAATAAAAATCTATGAAAAACAAATGACTGAATTAATAAAAATGATATCGACAGGAGAAGCAAAGTATACGAAATCTCTTGCTTGTAAAGATTTTCCAAGCGTCGATTAGATGTGGAACAAAGCCGAAAGCATGGGCATTCAGTGAGAATCGAACTCACTTTTCAGTAGTAACTGATCTAGCAAAACAAGCTTGCTAACTATTATATATATACATTATTTATATATATATATATATATATATACTAGCCGAATTACCCGCGCCTTGTTGCGTGTCATACATTTGTTTTGTAAGAAAATGATGATTGATTTTAAATAATTGTTACAATTTGTGGAGAAAAATGAAGCATTTCATTATTACTCAATGATCTTGCCGATGTGATCTCCAGCTTCTGGCTTTCTCCTTCTATATTTTGGATAGGAGTCATTACCTTGTTCAAATTTAAAATTAATTTAAATCAAAGGGAAACAAATTCAGTGGGGTCTTTGTGCAAAAACAGCTTGATCTCATCCCTTTGATATGTATTTGATACAATACTTGATCGAATGAATTGATGAGCAGATTTCAACATTGAATTGACAGTTGAATTATTTTGATCTTCCCAATGTGACATCCATCTTCTGGCTTTCTCCTATATTTTGAATGGAAGTCATTCCCTTGTTCAAATTTAACTTTAGTTTAAATGAAAGGGAAATTTAATGAGGGGGGTTGTGCCCCAGGTTACCCCCTTGATGAAAAAGAAATAAAACTTATCTAAGTACCCTAAGAGCCATTCCCTTGTTCAAATTTAAATTTAATTCATGTCAAAGGAAAAAAATAGTGATGGCGGGATTGTGTACCTCACCCGGAACCCCTTTGATACTTTGATAGGCTACAACTTTATATATATATATATATATATATATATATATATATATATATATATATATATATATATATATATACCAGCGACGAATGCTAGCTTACTTTGATATCCTAAACAAAGAAAAGAGAAAGGAGATCACACAAAACTTAAACCATTGTGCCCGCAAGATAAAAAGTGTCAAAACTACGTTTTTTCCTTGACACCGCTATTATTTTAACTACCTTCACTCCTCGACAGTTGTTTTAAAAAGTGATGATTAGAATTGTAATAAGACCTAAACAGGAGAGCGACTCATTGCATCTTCTCGGACTAACGTTTACAACTTACATCGAGTGGAAAGATTATATTGAATCAATTTACAGCTAAGAAAGTTGGTTCACTGTGTCGTGCAAGACAATTTCTCTCACCAGAATCTATCTTATATATTTATAATAGCTCCTCGAGGTGGTGTAATGTTTAGCAAGCTTGTCTCGCTAGAACAATTACTACTGAGAAGTAAGTTCGAACCTCACCGGGTGCTCCCCACTGTCGGCCTTGTGCCACATTTAATCACTATATATTTATAAGTCTATCATTCGTCTTTGCTTTGAAATTTGCTGCCACATCTGGTCTGGTTCTCCTGCTATATATTGAGCGATTGTTGATAAAATTCAAATAAGAATCTGTAATGTTACTGGTCCTGAGCTGGCATCTCGGCTTCAGTCTTTGTCCCACTGCTGTGCTTTTTTTGTATAAATAGTTTTGTAGTATAAGAATTATTCCTTCAAGCCAAAATATGTTTCGGCTTTAGCTAACCAACAAACAACTGATAAGCGACAAAAAATATTAATTAACAGAACGAGGCACAGGGTGCGATGTATAAATTTACCCATCGCACTATATATATATATATATATATATATATGCACCTGAATAATTTATTTCGGTAGAGCTCTCTGGGGAGGAAGTGTGGGTTTGTAAACAGTGACTATTACAGCAAATAATGCAAGACTCTTCGGTAAATCGAGTTCTCTCAGTCACTGTGTGTTTATCTAAAAATAAATACGCTTAAATTCACCTTCATCCCTGCTCTCCGCCAACGGTTTAGTGGTAGAATCCCCGACTGACATGAATTCAGTCGGGTTTTGATCCTAGCTAGAGGCAATCAGGGGTCTAGCCACAATGATGAGATGTGATACACCGAAACAGTCTCTCTGTGCATGACATATATATATATATATATATATATATATATATATATATATATATATTATAGGAGATTAAAACAATAACATGTTAAAAATCGCTACACAATAACAATCGTGTTTCAACACTACAAATGTGTCTCCTCGGGTGATGATAAATTACTAGCGAGTGGATGATTAATCTAATTTCAAAAGCAGAATATTTCCTCTTTTTCCGAAAAAAAATAAAAATAAAAAGGAGGCTTGGTGTTTTTTTTATATAGGTCATGGCATGAAGTTGTCTGCATATAAATCCTAGACAATTTCATTCGAGACAGATAAAATGTTTACATTATTTCGTAAAATATATAGAAGTATAATGTTCAACTTTTACAAGAGTTAGGGAGGTAATTTAACATAATGTTAACAAGTTCTTTGCTCGTTCAGCTTCTTACATAAAATTTTGTAGTTGATAATTAAAAGGTATCTTGAAGAAACTGGTAAATAATCGTTTGAAGAAAGAAATCAGATCATAAATATAAAACTTCTTTAACAAATTATTATGCAATCGTTAAATAAAGAGCATATATATATATATATATATATATATATATATATATATATACGTACCAGGGACGAATGTTAGCTTACTTTGATATCCTAAACAAAGAAAAGAGAAAGGAGATCACGGAATCTGTTAATAATAGTCACTGAAGATCAATACAAAGCTATATTAAATTAAATAATAGAGCAGTAATTAAATAACAGAATAGTGAACCATATAAGGTGCAAATTAGTTCATCTACTGATTATTACTATGAGAAAAAAATATACTCTATTTGTTCTCATTTTACCTATATATATATATATATATATATATATATATATATATATGTATTTTTTTTTTCAAAATAAAAATTTACTAAATAAAAGAAATGGAATAGCTGTTTTTGTAGGCACTGTCAAATATTTCCTTAATAATAATTAAAAAAAATCATAAAGAAGAGAGATGAAACATACATTGTTATGAAATGGACAAAGTCCGACAATTATTTTAAGACTTTTTTTTTAGGTTTAGACGTTCTTTTTATAGATACAAATATTTAAGTAAATGCTCTGTTTATAATAAACAGTATTAACAACATTTACTCGCCTGAATGTCCGATAAATTTTCATAGAAAATATGCGTCCTCCGACAGGAATCGTACCTGTATCCTATAAACAGAGCATTTACTTAAATATTTGTATCTTTAAAAAGAACGTATAAACATAAAAAAATGTCTTAAAATACATTTTATATTTGATCATTAATTAGTAATTAGATTGTAATATATTCATTTGTAAAAATACTGTACAGTCTAGTAGTTATTAGAAGGACGAATGATACTTTCAATCTACATTAATAAAATTTAAATATTAAAAGATATTACTTACACATTTAAATAACCCTTTTAAAAAATCTTTGTGTATAAAAATATGAATTAAGCGGATAAAAAAATGCCAAAATTTTTTGCCATTGAAAACTCAGACGATACGCTGAATAACGGATGTATACGTTTGTTAGCAGACAACCCCATCCCACCTAAACTTAGCCTGACTTTGTAAGTAAAATATATTGGATACATAAGCTGTCTAGGGAAATTAAAACCCAACCACCCCTAATCAAAATAGATTGAATTTTCCTTAACCTTAACAACTCATAATATTAAGATTGTCTGCACTTATAAATTAAGTAATTTTTTTTAACATCGCTTGACAATGAAACGAAACTATGGATTTTAAATTTAATTTTTATAATTAAATTTATCAATTTAATTTCAGTTTTGAGACAGAAATTTTCTGTGTTGCGATGGGATCATATATTTTTAAAAAAAGAAAATAGTTATAATATGTATAATTTATTTTAGGATATTGTATCAAAGACATGTCAAAATCGCTACACAATTATAGTCGTGTTTCGATGCGCATACAACACATCCCATCAGGCGATGGTAAATTACTGGCGTGTGAACGATTTAATCAGATTTAAGGTTGTCTGCAAGTAAATCCTAGACCATTTCATCATAGACAGACACAAATGGCTACATTATTTCGTAAGATGCATAGAAGTCTGGCATTCAACTTTCCTAAGAAGTAAAAGGAAAAGAGGTAAAGATGAAATTTAACATAATGTTATCTTTACTAATTATTACTGTAAGAAATATATATATATATATATATATATATATATATATATATATATATATCAGTGGCGACTCCGGAGGTCGGTCTGAACCCGAATCAGTCAATATTCAAGTATATCTATTTCAAAGCAACAAAAAATCTTTTGTAATGTATTCTATTCATTCTTCACTTTAGCTGGATTCAAAATTAATTAGTTTAATTCCATGCCTCAAAATATTAACTGAAATACATTTCGTTGATATTGTTAATAAGAAAGAAGAAAGAGAGCAGAAAGAAAAGAAAAGAAAAAACAAATAAAGAAAGTAAATAAAAAAAGAATGAAATAAAATTAACGTGGCAAGTCGGGCTCCGTTGATCTTAGCCCAATCAGGATGATAAATCGGCAATTTTAATTTTATTAATAATCGTTTTAAAATTTCTAATGATTGTATGCCCTGTTTTTCAAAGAACATATTTTTATTTCAACTTAATGTTTTCAAATGTCCCTTTTAAATAATGTATTCCATACAGTATAATTTTTTTTAGTGGAATCTATCAATTGAAAAGAGGCAAATTAAATTTAACCCGACTTAAAGTCGGCGAAAATCAAAGAAAGTGGCAGCCTTAATTTGTCGACTGGAGTGTTGGGAGTGAAGAGTGTGGCAGGAGTAGTTTTGAGGAAATATGATATCAGTCAACTATTCCTATCTCTGCCATAAGTGACTTGATAACTAGGCTATAATCCAATAAAAAATGGAAAGAGATCAATAGAGAGATAAACATATCAATGACTTTGTCCTAGTTCTTACATGTCTGGTGAATTTTTGTTTAAAATTAATGAATATTTTTATAGAATTTTTACAATTAGTATTAAAATACCAAAATGTGTTTTTTTAATTTCATGCACACAAACTATTTAAAATTGTATATTATAGTTAGGGTAAAGAAAAAAAAAAATGATGACCTTGAGTTGCCACTGTTTGGGTGTAACAACAAAACTGTCCAAATAGTGTATCAGCAAAATTGTCCAATTGTTAGATTAAGCTTTGAAAGGTTTTATCTTAGAAATGATTAAAGATATCTTACTGGAATTCTCCGAGGTTTGTATAATACTATTGGACTCTGCTTTGAGCAATAAGAATGTATAATTACTCTTCAAGCTTAACAGAAGAACCGTGATGAAATCAATCATGAACGAAAATGACATGTTCATCATTAATTAATCATAGCTAAGGATCGAAAGTTCATGAAGTATTGAAATAAAATCCAAATATATATATATATATATATATATATATATATATATATATATATATATATTATTTCAGGATTTCCAACTTATTCAAGATGATCTTCGCCCTCTCTAACCATCTAACTTTCTGTCCTGGAGTAACAAGTTGCCTCACAGGTTTCAAGTACAATTTCGTTTTCAATTCTTTTTTCACTGTCTGTCATAGCTGAAACTCCTCTCTCACGTGCCAAACACCTTATGAATTGAGTTGGATCTTTTCTAATTGATCTCTTCAGTTCTAAGATGAAATGATGATCCCTCTTCCTGTTGTGACATCCTGATCCAGTTTTCCTGTCTACTGTTCCAACTTTTTAAAACCTATTCACCGTTCTCACGATGGTTCTTGAATGAAAGCCAGAGTATGAATACTTGTACCATTGCTAAAAGTCTGAATGATCTTTTTCCTCGCACCATTGCTCATTTGTGAGATAGCTGAATAACTCAAAGGTTTTTCAGTGATTCTTAAGACAAATGCTGTAAAGATGGCTAATCGTTTTATCTGAAAACCTGGAAAAAAGGAACTCAGTTTAGTGCCTTTTTTTAGATGCTTAACATTTTGTGGGATCGACAATTAAGATGTAACACCATATTTTAAATTAAAAATGGGGCGTCTATTTAAATTTATAGAATTATCTAAAAAAATCGAGAAAGATGGATAGATAGAAAGATAGCAGTAAAGTGAGATAGACTGATTGATAGATACATATAAAGATAATTGTTTAGTTTATGTAGAGATAAAGAAAGAGTGTAAACATATAAATCACCAATGATATATATATATATATATATATATATATATATAGATAGATAGATAGATAGATAGATATTAGACTGAGTTAGATAGATTGATTGACAGAGAGATGAATAGATGACGATAGACTCACTGACAGATACGTATACATACACAAATAATTGTTCAGTCTATATAGAAAA
>OZ010606.1:6482094-6484594 GCA_963932145.1 Acanthosepion lycidas | reverse complement strand
AAAGCGTGAAACCCCGGGTCACACACTCACATCAAGCCAACCAAATATGTATATATATATATATATATATATATATATATATATATACGTACGATGAGAACGAACGTAACGTTTAGTTTAAAAGATAGTTGAATACAAAAGTAGACCAATATTATTTATTTTAGGTTATTACAGTGAATTTATTCTTACATGTTTCTGTGGTAATCTCCTAAAATAAATGCAAGCACACACACATATATTTTTATGTTTAAAGTTCTTTTTATAGATACAAGTATTTAAGTAAATGCTCTGTTTATAATAAACAGTATTAAATAACATTTATCGGCCTGAATGTCCGAGAAATTTTCATAGAAAATATTCGTCCTTTGAGAGGATTCGAACCTGTATCCTATACGGAACCGTCCAAATTCCGTTCGAATCTTGTCCAAGGACGAATATTTCCTATGAAAATTTCTCGGACATTCAGGCCGGTAAATGTTATTTAAAACTGTTTATTATAAACAGAGCATTTACTTAAGTACCTGTATCTATAAAAAGAACGTTAAACATAAAAATGTCTTTAATAAATAAATTGTCG
The DNA here is from genome assembly GCA_963932145.1 of Acanthosepion lycidas. Lineage (NCBI taxonomy): Eukaryota > Metazoa > Mollusca > Cephalopoda > Sepiida > Sepiidae > Acanthosepion > Acanthosepion lycidas. The sequence continues at coordinate 6,484,017 of OZ010606.1, read as the reverse complement.
GACTTTGTCCATTTCGTAATATATATATATATATATATATATATATATATATATATATATATATATATATATTGGTAGTTATTAAGACTAGAAACAGTTTTACTTTTTACTCCTTTTAGTATTAATCTTATTTTCATTTTTTGTCACTGTTCGTTCACTTAAAATACACGTATGACTATCAAAACCCTATATTGATATATCTGAGTTCCTCATAGCGTATGAGTTCAAGTCGTTTTTCTATGGCTCTGTCTTGTTTTAAGTTTAAATATCCCTTGTTTCCTGCTTAGGATTTGGATTCCGGTTCCCACTATAGCTTTTTCATTCTCTTTTACTATGAGTAACCCCTTACATCTTAGTGGCATTACGATTTACTTGTAGTGAATGAATTAAAAAAATCGAAAATTCTTGAAAACTGGATGTATGGTTACGAGCTCTAGTATTCACTCAAGCCTTTCTCTCCCAAATGCCGTAGGTTTAACAGGTAGAAACGCCACCAAGGGAAATTATACGTAGCTAGCTGACCTGTTGGCATGCATTCTATCTGTCACATTTTCGCTTCCTCCAAGAACCGATGTCTACTTTGTGTCTATCCAGCCATAAAGCGCGTAAAAATAGAGATCAGAAGAAAAATGTATATATCGTTGTCCCATATATATATATATATATATATATATATATATATATATATATATATATATATATATCCATGTAAATGAGAACGAATAGAATCCATTTCCGAAGTTCGTAATATTCAAGTTAAAAAAGAGCTCAATATAAAAGTAGAGCCATATTCTTTATTTTAGGATAATTACATCAAAAACATTTAAAAACGCTACACAAATGCAATCATGATTCGATGTGTAATAAGACATCTCATCAGATGTCAGTTTCTCGAGAAAAGATGTATCTTGTGTATTTCTTTCTTATTATTTTACTTTTCTTCCTTTTCTCATGTAAAGGGGAGTCATGTTGGGTTTTAAATCTCAATAAATTGTCTATTCACCAGACATTAACTAACGTTTTTATGATGTAATATCCTAAAATAATATATATATATATATATATATATATATATATATAAACTAAATAATTATATATATATATATATATATATATATAAACTAAATAATTATATATATATATATATATATATATATAAACTAAATAATTATATATATATATATATATATATATATATATATATATATATATAAACTAAATAATTATATATATATATACATATATATATATATATATATATATATATATATATATATATATATATATATATATATCCAGGAACCAATAAAACTGTAATAATGACCAAGAGAATTCAGAGCAGCATGGATTCATCCAGCTCTTATCTTAAATAACAACTTAAAAGAGACTGTTTGACCAACACAAGGACTGACCAAAATTCATGATAAAAAACAAAAAAACAAATGAAAACTACAGACAAAAGTTCATTTTCTCGGTCAAGACATTCATTTCTGTAGTTCACTGCTTCCAGCAAGCAGAAAAACTTTTTTTTTCTCCTGATGATGGCCATTTTGGCCGAAACTAATCGAGGAATCTAAATGAAATAATAATAAAAATGAAATAATATTAATGTACAACCCAGTGTCTGAAGATTTCTTTAATATTTTTTATGGTTCAAAACACACACACACACACACACACACACACACACACACACACACACACACACACACACACATCTTATATATCATAAAACGCAGATTGTGTGTGTGTGTGTGTGTGGGTGGGTGTTTGTGCCTGTCCGTTTATATATTGGATCGGATTTCCTACATTTTTCAACCGATTTCAACAAAACTTGACAGGACTGCGTAAAATTATCTTGCAGTGGTTCTGACAGCGCCAAAAATTGGAAAAACACAATTGTTTTTGCACGAAATCAATTTG
>OZ010606.1:6429594-6477094 GCA_963932145.1 Acanthosepion lycidas | reverse complement strand
GCCTCCTGGTTACTAGGCTTACAATTTTGTGTTGAATAGACAAACATTTAACGCAAACATTTGAAGCAAACGTTCTGTCTATATCTCTGAGATGAGTTATTATGATTACTTGCATTATTTACATTATTCAGACTGTTATCCTCATTTTTACTGCCATATTCACAACGTTTCGGCTCCTATATTTCTGAGATGAGGTATGATTATTTATATTATTTACATTATTCGGACTGTCTTCCTATTCTTCATTAGCATACTCACAATATTTCAGCTTCTATATCTCTGAGATGAGGTATTAAGATTACTTGCATTATTTACATTATTCAGACTGTTATCCTCATCTTCATTGCCATATTCACAACATTTCGGCCGTTGTACGCTCCGTCCTTCTTCAGGTGATTGGATCTCTGAGATAAGGTATTATGATTATTCGCATTATTTACATTATTCGGACTGTTATCTTTATCTTCGTTACCATATTAACAACGTTTCGGCCGTTGTACGCTCCGGCCTTCTTCAGGTAATTGGATCTCTGAGATATTATGATTACTTGCATTATTTACATTATTCGGATTGTTATCTTCATATCGTTGGCATATTCACAACGTTTCGGCCGTTGTACGCTCCGACTTTCATCAGGTGATTTGAATTTCCTTAATGAAGATGAGGATAATAGTCCGAATAATGTAAATAATGCAAGTAAACATTCAGTCATTTAAAGCAAACATCCAGACAATCATTTCTGATGATTTTTCAGTCTGTGCATGAATCATGATATCTAAATAATTTTTTTCCTGAATTTACCGTTTTTTTTTATTGGGCAACCTGTAGAACCAACTATATCTACATATATTTACATCTATTTAAAGTTAACATGCAATAATGTTATGTAACAGGCTAAACGATAAAATGTGATAATAGGGTTGAGTTTAAGTATCCCTGCCAAAAGAAAAGAAAAAAAAGTACAAATAAAATAAAAACGGCAAATAATTAAACCTTACAATACTTAAAGAAAAGGGTAAGATTTAGGAACATTAAGATTACCTCCTCGGTTATCCATCGAAACAGCAATCCACCGAAATAAGAAAAGAAACCAGTCCCCACCGCGGGCCATTTAAAAGATAGTTCGCGCATCGGATTGGTTGTTACAAACATCCAATCGGATGCGCGGAATATGTAGTCTTTCTTCCTCTTATTCTTTAAAAAGGCCAGAGTAGCTGTTAGCGTTTAATTGGAAGGGGGAATCAGGGGAGATCAACCTCTGATTGGGTCGATTTGGTGATGGGGAGTATGATGTTGAAAGACCCGAAACTCCCTGATGAACCAAACCAAAACATCACTGACGACCCCCCTGGGCGCCTACTTAAGAGCGTATTTTCGAAAATAATTTAAATAATGCACATAAAGACAGTATTTAATATAAATTCGTCCTTGCTTTGAATATTGCTACCCCATCCTCTCTGGCCTTCCTGCTATAAAAATCTATGAACTCTATTCGAAATAAAGGAAAACGTAATGCAGATCGTTTTCACTCTCTAAATGCATAATAAATGCATTTAGCCTTGCACTAAAATGCAATCTCGCCAAATATGTCGGTAAACATTACGAAAGCATGAAGTGCAAAATTGCATCAATTATTTACAACCGTTTCATTTTCAAGGACTCACAAAACGATCAGAGGGATTCACTGTAGGTAAAAATGGTCGTTTCGTTGTCTACTCAGTGAATTTCTTTTTTTTTAATGAAGTGGCTCTTTTTTTAACCTAGAAACTCGTGTCACGTTCTGGAATCGCCTCGCCATGTGTCGTGTTTTTCATATTGGATGTCATGTTTGGCGCCAAACTCTTCCATAAATATCTAAATCATCTGCTGTATACATCCGCGTCCACTAATTAAAAATGGCTTCCACCCGAATGAACCTGACCGAGGACCATGCTTCTTCAAATCATTTCGGCTGGCGCTACAGAATCGCAAAACAAATCTCTATCAAATAGCAGAAACCATATCACTTGAATACTTTCAACAAAAGTGACAGCTGAAATGGAATGATATAAAAAAGATGTTGATCTTCCGCATTACTTCAAACAAAAGGTTAGGAAGGAAACCTCCATCAATACTGGAAAGAGTGATAACAGCTACTGGGCTTGAGAAGAGAAAATAATGATATAATCAAGATGTTGACATTCCTCCACACTACTTCAAATAAAAGGTTAGGAAGGAAACTCCCATCAATAGTGGAAAGAGTAATAACAGCTACTGGGCTTGAGAAGAGAAAATAATGACATAATCAAGATTTTGACATTCCACACTACTTCAAACAAAAGGTTAGAAAGGAAATACCCTTCAATACTGGAAAGAGCTATAACAGTTACTGGACTTGAGAAACCTATTTTCCTGAAAAATTATTTTAATAGAAATATTTTATAAATTTCAAACGAAATTAATGCTGGCTGCTTTTTCCATTAAAGCAGAATGCTTTCTTTAAGGAATCGGTTATCAATATTATTAGCGATTAGAACAGATGTTACACTTTGATCCTATCCCAATGGCCAAGGAGTAAAGAAAAGCGTATCCCGAGTAGAACTGGGTGTTTCGTTAAATAATACCAAATATGTCCTTATTAGGAAACGACTATTATAATGTGGCGTCCGTCGGTCTCAAGACGCTTTGTTTTTGAGCCCAAAGACTTATGCCTCAGCTGCTGATGGCGGCACGGCATCTGTTATAGGCCCACACATGAGTCACAGTCTCGATTACAACGAATGCATATGAAGACGCTCTACCCCGATGTCGCCGTTGTTCTTTTTTTTCGTCGACTACGTATCTCCCCGGCGGCAAACCTTCGTTTCTCTTCTCCTCGCTCCAACCCTCGATGTAATTCGCGTCTCTACCTTGAGCGATCATTGTCGACGTCTTCTCATCTCTTTATGCCCATTATCTCCATCGCCTTCATTTTTGCAGACGCCCTTGAATCGAAGATGAGGTCGCGCTTGTGTCCTCTTGCCGGCGTCAGTTCCCCGTACAGAATGACCTTCCAATCCTCCCGTCTAGTATGCGGTGTACATGTCCAAGCCATCGGGAGCGACGCTGTTGGACAAAGGCGTATAGGCTGGGTAATTGGGCATGCGTGAGAACTATGGCATTGGTGACCCGGCTCGGACGAAATGATGACCAGAACGCGTCTCACACAACGAAGAAGAAAGGCGCAGAGGCGTCTCTCCTGTTTTGGAGTAAAGTCTCGCAGTCCGTAGAGCAAGAGGCTGACGACGAATGTCTTACAGCAGCGGTCGGCCACCTTTTCAAGAGAGCTGACCAGAGAGCTATGGAGAAAGGTCATGATATTAAATGTAACAATAAATTGTCTCATCCGCAGACTTTGTCGGCAGATACTTTCTTTACGGCAAGGAATTGAAGACATTTCCCGAAGTGCTCAATGAAAAAATAGCTAAGTATCTATCTTTCTTTAAAATTTCATCACTCAAAATACTCTTTTCTCAGTTTCCATGGGGGTCTGTTTTTCTTCAGACAAAAACAGAGTTCCGGAATGGAAAAAAAAAGTGTGTCAAATTGAGTTACGATTAATTTGGCGGGCTGGACTAAAGTCCTTCGAGGGCCGGACTAAAATTCTTCGCAGGCCGGACAAAAATTCTTTGCAGGCAGGACTTAAATCCTTCACGCGCCGGAATAAATCTTTGCGGGCCGGACGGACTAAAATCCTTCGAGTGTAGGAATAAATTCTTCGCGAGCCGGACTAAAATCCTTCTCGGGCCGGACTAAATCCTTCTCGGGCCGGACTAAAATCCTTCGTGGGCTGGAATGAATCCATTGCGGGCCGGACTTAAATCCTTCAGGTGCCGGACTAAATCCTTTGCGGGCCGGAGTAAAATCCCTCGTGGGCCGGAATAAATCCGTCGCTGTTCAGAGTAAAATCTTTCGCGACCGGATTAAAATCCTTCACGACCCGGAATAAAATCCTCTGCAGCCCGGAATAAATCCTTCGCGAGCCGTACTAAAATCCTTCACGGGCCGGATGTCACCGGGAGGCCGGGGATTGCCGATCCCCGCCTTATAGACTGCAATTTCTGGTGTTCGTAGTAAGCTTTCCGCTCTCCCATTATTATTATTATTATTATTATTATTATTATTATTATTATTATTATTATTATTATTTCCTTTGATTTCTGGCGAGTACACATTTATTTCTGGGTCTCGCCCAGAGACCTAAGGTTAGAAATGGCATCATGACACTTTCCACTGAAAATAAAAAAAAAATTTACATAGATAAATAAATCCCTTCGTTAGTGTGGGCTGTACTTATGAGAACAATTTTTTGAATTTCTTTGAGGCATGGACTTCCAGGAATCCCTTTAATTAGTCTACTGGAATCTTTTCCAACTAATCCTAGGGCTCCAAATAAAACAGGGATTGTTGATGTTCCCATGTGCCACATTATTATAATTATAATTATTAACATCAATATTATAATTATTGACTTGAGCGAAATATCTCCTACCGTTTACTTGCAATTTCTAAAGCCCTGAACTTCTCTGCCAGAGACAAAAAAAACTGCACATGTAATATATAATATTGATCTAGTTGCGCAGCGCCTGTACACGACGTATCATGCTTGCTATCGACAATGTTAGTGGCGTTTAGCTTGCATACAATTGAGAATGTGCAAGCGATCACTGAAAATATTAATAACACGCTATGATATTGCGGTGACCGGGGAGACCCCTGAGGATTTAATTCTATACGAAAAGAAGAATTTGTTAGCTATTATCTTTTAAGCTAAGCGTGCTCTACCAATTAGGCTACGGGGAACCACCACGGTAAAGAAGAACTTGCACAAACTTTATTAGATTGGTTGGTTGGTTGATTTTGCTTAGCGGCATATCAACATCTCTATGGGCAATTTAATGCCAGAATCTAAATATCTTGAACAGAATTTTATGGCTTAAATACTTTTTGAACGCAATTTGAAGATATTTTCTATATAATTTTATACTATCAGAGTAAAGGTATGTCTTTTTAGATATGTAATTTGTAGATCATAAAATGTATTATTTGTAATTTTATGGCTTCAGCCAAATAATATTTTGAACGCAATTTGATGCCTTCAACTACAGATAAATGTATTGTTGCTCCTTTTGTTTTAAATATGTATTGTTGGTCATATTACTATGAATTGGAATTGTTGGTCATTTTACTATAAACAGCTATTGTTGGTTGGTTTACTTTGTTTAGCGGCATATCATCACCTCCATGGGTTATTTAATGATGAAATCTAAATATTTTGATTCGTTTGGTCGTGTTTCTTTTTTAGCGACATATCAACACCTCTGTGGGTTATTTAATGCCAAAATCTAAATATTTTGATTGGTTTGGTTGGTTGTCTTTGTTTAGCGGCATATCAACACCTCTGTGGGTTATTTAATGTCAAAATCTAAATATTTTGATTGGTTTGGTTGGTTGTCTTTGTTTAGCGGCTTATCAACACCTCTATGGCTTATTTAATGCCGAAATCTAAATATTTTTAATTGGTTTGGTTGGTTGTCTTTGTTTAGCGGCATATCAACACCTCTATGGGTTATTTAATGCCGAAATCTAAATATTTTTAATTGGTTTGGTTGGTTGTCTTTGTTTAGCGGCATATCAACACCTCTATGGGTTATTTTAGGCTGAAATCTAAATATTTTGATTGGTTTGGTTGGTTGTCTTTGTTTAGCGGCATATCAACACCTCTATGGGTTATTTCAGGCTAAAATCTAAATATTTTGATTGGTTTGGTTGGTTGTCTTTGTTTAGCAGCATATCAACACCTCTATGGGTTATTTAATGTTGAAACCTAAATATTTTGTACGTAATTTTATGATTTTGACTACAGATATTTTGTACATTATTTTAAACATTCAGCGTAATGGCATGTTTTCTAAATATATATTGCGTCATATCACAAAATCTCTTGTTGCTCATTAAAAAAGATGTACTGTTGATGGATTGATGGTTCGCTATTTGCCCATAGCTGGGACCCTAACAGGTGCTACCACTCTGGCTCAGGGTGAACCTGTGAACAACAGAAGTTAAGAGTTGATTCCACGCTCCTCAAAATCTCCTATCCCCGGACAGAGGCCTTGCTACCGGATGTAGTTTATCGTCATATTCAAGACGTAAACGTGTTTGAGGGTAATTATTATTATTATTTTATGGCTTTCGTATTTCATGTGACTGATGGCATAGTTCCAGAGTATTTTTTTTTTCACTAAGCTTGATTTTAAAATATTAAACTCTATTCTATGGCTGTTCTCTTGGCGAGGTTTTGAATAAACCGACTGAATTCTTCTCAGAGAGTTATCACAAAAGATATCATATTCCAAGTGGATACACACAGCCTCAAGTATAAACCCGACCTATACACTCAAGTATAAAACGGATCCATAATTAAGTACTATCCCAACCTTAATACCATCTTGGGTAAGACGATAAACTACATCCGCGTCCTGGGTAAGACGATAAATTACGTCTAACAGGAAGGTCTCTGATCAGGAGGTTTTGAGCAGCGTGGAACCACCTCTTAATTGCTGGTGTTCCCAGGTCCACCCTGACCTGGGGTGGTAGCATATATTAGGGCCTCAATTATGAGCAGATAGTTAACCTCCAAACTGGGGTCAAAACACTACAAAAGTGTAAAAAATAGGTTTTAATACTAGCAATACATTTTTGAGGAAAAAAATATTACCAGCTACGCATTTTTGAAAGAAAAAAAATATTACCAGCAATACATTTTTGAAGGAAAAAATATTACAAGCAATACATTTTTGAAGGAAAAATCTGTTACCAGCAATACATTTTTGAAGGAAAAATCTGTTACCAGCAATACATTTTTGACGAAAAAGATATTACCAGCAATACATTTTAGAAAAAATTAATATTACCTGTAAGACATTTTTGAAAAAATATTACCAGCAAGAAAAATCTTGTTGGCATTAAATAACCCATTGAGTTTGATATACCGTAAACCAAACCAAACCAAACCAAACCAAACCAAACCAAACCCTACCATACCATACCATACCATCCCATCCTTAATAAGTCTACGGAAGAGATCTAATAACTAAGGGAGGAGAGAATTCTTAGTTTGTAGGGGGTAGAGAATTAATTGATACCATTAGCGCCTTCTGTTTTAACTCATAGGGGGCAGAATGAAGTTTTAAAATGCTCTGTGGGTCAGGGGTCGTAATAAGTCTCGATACATTTGGCAACGAAATTGAAAAAATGGAAGATGTCCCCTCTGATTTATTTTGCGTAGGAAAGTATAAACTAAAAAACAAACGTATGCTTATCTATAGTATCAAGTAAAAACACAGCCAATGTGGGACTGTAGACTTTACTATAAACAGAACGAATGTGTACCTAAAAAAAATTGTATGAGTAGTGATTTTCCAAGCGTAGCTCAGATGTGGCACAAAGCCGAAAGTATGGAGCACCCAGTGAGGATCGAACTCACTACTCAGCCATAATTGTGCTATTGAGACAAGCTTGCAAACCATTACACTGCCTCGAGGTACCCAAATGATTTTCTAAGCGTCGCTTAGATGTGGCACGAGGCCGGAAGTATGGAGCACCCATTGAGGATCAAACTCACTGCTCAGCCGTAATTGTTCAAGCAAGACAAGCTTGCTGATCATTACCCCACCTCGAGGTGCCCAAATACTAGTGTGAGCATGGCCAATGTGTAGGCACAATATAAACACGATACACTCAGATATAAACTCTAACAATGTTTTTTAATCATTTCCCCTCAAGCGAGGCAATAAAGCCACTAAGACGCAAGGGGTTACTGAGTGTTAGAGAATATGACAAAAAACTACTATTAAGGAGAGAGGACAATAAAAGAACAAGAATTAAGAAGACAGAAGATAACGATTGACATTGTATTTAAATTTTTGAAGATGAAAGGCAATAAAGCCACTAAGACACAAGGGTTACTGAGTTTTAGAGAATATGAGAAAAACTACTATTAAGGAGAGAGGACAATAAAAGAACAAGAATTAAGAAGACAAAAGATAACGATTGACCTTGTATTTAAATTTTTGAAGATCAAAGGCAATAAAGCCACTAGGACACAAGGTTTACTGAGTGTTAGAGAATATGAGAAAAACTACTATTAATAAAACAGGACAATAAAAGAACAGGTATTAAGTAGACAGAAGATAAAAATTGACATTGCATTTAAATTTGTGAAGATCAAAGGCAATACAGTCACTAAGGCGCAAGGGGTAACTGAGTGTTAGATAATATGAGAAACAGAAAAAAAAATTATTAAAGAGAGAGGACAAGAAAGAAACAGGAATTTAGAAAACAAAAGATAACGACAAGCGAGAGAAGAAACTGTTAGCATAGAACTTACGGTTGCATCTAACCATTTCAACTATAAAATCATGAGACCTTCCCGCCAATCTAGTACTGCGCTTAACTTCATAAAATCTAAGTCCCACATCAGAAAGTTCATCCGAACAATTACCATGAAAATATTTATAGAAAATGTACAGGGAGGCTACGTTACGGCGTTTGGAAAGTGACTTAAGCCGAGATGCCGGGTCAGGACTAACAAAATTGCAGATTTTTCTTTGGATTTTAACAAGCATCTCTAAGTTGTTAGCACAAGCACCAGAACATCTATTATTTTTTAAGTTTACTTGAAAACTGAAGCTTAACAAAAAGCTGATTTCGTCATGAAAAGCTCGAATTGAGTGGTTCTCAAATTGTACACCTGGGTATACTGGTGCACCGTGGAAGATCTCTAGGTGCCCCCCCCCCCACTCTGGCATTCCAGACAAATATGTGTCCAGATATAAGAAATAAATATATTTATTATATTGCGGTTCCCCTATTGTTCATATTTATGTGAATTAGGCTTTTTTGCTGTCAACACAATTAAGTGCAAAAAAGAGGAACTCTTCAATGTATTGAGGAAATAAAAGTTTGCCTATCAAATGTACACCAAAACATTGAAGAAAATGCAGACTCATCAGGCTCATGTTTCTAATAAACACAAGAACAAATAAATTTAACGTATGTTTCATGTTATTTTTTTGATTGCATTATTTCTCTTCTGCAATATTTGACTTCATTATAACATATTTTTCCGAAATTTGTACATTGTACGCCTACAATTATTCGTAGGATTTCAAGTACGCCCCGACTTCAAAAAGTTTAAGAACCATTGCTCTGACCAAAACATGTCAAGAAAGCAACGTCTATTTTTATCAAGTTGTTTTCCTTGAACCTTTCTTTTTGATAACGAAACGACTGTCAAAGTCTCGCCCTATAAATTAGTGTATATGGTTGCCGGAGATTATTGATTATAGTTTTTATTCGCTGATAGACAAGCCCGGTACCACGAGATATGAATGAATTATAAATATTGATATAGGAGAGCGGTTGTCTTATATTACAATTGATTTTTTTGTTTGAATAAATGCTCCACCTGTGTCTAATGCGAGTTTTTTTTTCTTTTACCATTGTTCACCCAATACAAGGCCTAAGTGCCACTCAAAGTATGGATTTACTAAATGAATATATTGTAAGGTGTATACGGAAGGAGGGAGGGCTGAATTTTATGAGGATATGTACACTAGGTAATAGTTGAACATCGATTTGAAAAGGCTAAGATTGTAAGAGTTCATTTCACATTGCAACAGTCATGGAGAAGAAAGGGTCTGAGTGGAACTTCTTCCTCACTAATGGAATATGAAGGGAACGAGGAAAAGTCGACTCAGGATGTCGCATGGTGGGTTTCATTCTTTTGAGAGTACTACCCACATTACAACTGTTTTGGGGAAGACGTTGCCTTGGTGGAACTTCTTCCTCACTAATGGAATATGAAGGGAATGAGGAAAAGTCGACTCAGTGGATGTGGCATAGTGGGTTTCATTCTTTTGAGAGTCCTACCCACATTGCAATTGTTTTGGGGAAGACTTTGCATGAGTGCAACTTCTTCCTCACTAATGGATTATGAAGGGATTACAATTCCTAGCTGCGCGTGTCTGAATTGGTAGATTCAAGGAATGTCCTTCGTCCTAATATCTGCCATAGAAATAGTGATAGAGTGTCGACGGGCTAACCGTGTTCCGTCTATCTGTAAGGAGTTGGTGGGTGGAAAGCGATTCATCACTCACAAGGCCGCGCAAACCCTTTTAGAACTCCACTGAATCTGGAAACTGAGGATTGAGCAGCTCCGGCCCAGATGTGTCAGCAATATGCCATTTTTAATCTGAACAGTGATTCCCAAACCATATTTTCGTCATTTAGAAGATTTGAGCCATTATATCTTACACCACCCGCACATCCAAGTTTTACAGCGTCAAGCGGTCACCTGTCTAATTTGTATACTTTTACAGAAGTCGATCCACTCTCTTTTCCTCCGGAATCCAAAAGTTTCACGTAGCTTTTTCTCAAGAAACGCTACCATGTTAAAACTGCTCCCGCTAGTTTGCTTTCTCGAGCAATCTTGACCTCTTCAAGTCAAGAGTCAATCGATATCTGCCCTCATAATCTCAACTATCTTCCACTTCCTCTTTCATCCATATCACGCACCGCATTCATTATAACCATTTAAACAATGCTCCTCTACCTTGAATGACTCTCGAGCCTTGTATTGGTTAAAATTTAGTACAAAAATCTAGGCAATATTGCTGTTTTCTCCGTTCCCCAGTCCATGTTCTGCTATCCGTTAGCACAAGCTCATTACGTCCTCTGAGTGTCAATTTCTCCAAGACTTCTTTCCTCATGATGCACTCGAGAAATGTCAACGGTTGTTTATTCTTGCTTATCAAGAATGTAACCTTAGTTCGCATTCTTCTCAAAATTTCCTCGTTGTTCAGCCTATGGAATTCTCAGTATCCTTCTGTAGAGCCACATCGGTGTTACCTCAAGTTTCCTCTTTATCTGTTAGGAAATAATTTAACATTCGCCGCTGTATAGGAGGACTGATATTAAAGGACATCTAATCCCTCCGTTTTGTGTTTCTAATGATAATTTCCCTGTTTCTTAATATTTTGCTTAGTTTTTGGAAGGCTCTTTTGCTATTCAAATGTTTCTTCGGATCACGGTGTCACATTTTCCATTCTTTGTTAAAACACTTTTCGAGTAGTTAAATGTTTGTAGTGAACTTTTGATTTTGATTTTGATCGTATAACCCGATCTTTAAATCTTAAAAATTACCCCACCGCAAAAAGAAATAGGGGGTCGTCTAATACAAGTTACAAAAAAAAAAAAAAGCTAAAGAAAGAAAGAAAGAAACCACTGAAAAGGAAGGAAGGAAGGAAGGAAGGAAGGACTGGAAAAGAAAGAAAGAAAGAAAGAAAGAAAGAAAGAAAGAAAGAAACCACTGAAAAGGAAGGAAGGAAGGAAGGAAGGAGGGAAAAGGAGGGAAGGAAGGAAGGGAGGAAGGACTGGAAAAGAAAGAAAGAAAGAAAGAAAGAAAGAAAGAAAGAAGCACTGAAAAGAAAGAAAGAAAGAAACCACTGAAAAGGAAGGAAGGAAGGAAGGAAGGAAGGAAGGAAGGAAGGAAGGAAAAGGAAGGAAGGAAGGAAGGGAGGAAGGACTGGAAAAGAAAGAAAGAAAGAAAGATAGAAAGAAAGAAGCACTGAAAAGAAAGAAAGAAAGAAACCACTGAAAAGGAAGGAAGGAAGGAAGGAAGGAAAAGGAAAGAAGGAAGAAGGGAGGAAGGACTGGAAAAGAAAGAAAGAAAGAAAGAAAGAAAGAAAGAAAGGAAGCATTAAGAAAGAAAGGCTAACAACTGTCTCGTGGTGATATCATAAATCGTTATTTGTGTGGTTCGATTTGGGCCTTGTAAGGATTAGCCCACAATAAACGTTGTATGAATGAGTAAATAAAACATGATAAACTATATCTTAAGCTACATCTCCAGGCTTGATTATTCAATCAAACCAAGAGTATAAAAATAATATTTTATATAAATATTAATAAGTAGTTTCGTATTGTACAAAAACAGTAGTAATGTTCATAGACTGCACAAAGTTCGTATTTAAGTAAGATTAAAAAAAATTTCTCTTACATTTCAATGACTACAAGAGTTTGTAAAAGTACTTAAGTGTTTGGGGGGTGCTAGTTTCATTTGATAATACATCCTATGGATAAGAAAAAGGAAATGTATGAGGAAAATAAATGTGGAGGTGAAAATGACGAGGAAGGTGTGAGGAGTGGTAGTGGTGGTTGAAGCCGAAATGCCTTTGATGTTCCGCTCAAAGTTGTAAATGTTCGTCTCCCTGTGTCTTCTCTATGTGTCTTATATTGAAATCTCTTCGCTTTTTTTTCCTTTTAGACAGGGGTCTATTTATATTGTTAACGAAGTTGAATAAGGGTTCGATTAAGTTGTTGATTATTTTACGAGCGCTCATTTCTTATTGGTGAACATATATTTATTTACGATTGTATTTAATCAAATTCATACGGAAGTTATGCGTGGAGCCTATTGCGCAAAGCCCGAAATATGTCATTATATTTAAAACTATGAAAGCAGTAACTTCCTATTTCTGCTCTTAGTGTCACTACAGTAAATATTTCTCGTTGAAATAGTTCATATTATAATGCTTTACTAGAGTTATACATTTAAAGAAATATTTTTACTTCTTGGTTTTACATTAAAATTCAATATTCAAAAGACACAACAATTTCCAAAAGTTTCGCTGAGCAATTTGCACAGGTAACAATATAAATAAATCTTTCGTTATTGATTTGTAGAAGTATTACTTCAAAAAAGAAATAAAAAGAAATCATCTAGAGAGGATGGTGAAATTTTCTTACTTCAACCTATAACTATCTTTTTATTGTTAGCCAAGTTGAAAGAGGCTCCGATTAAGTTGTTGATTATTTCTTATTGGTCCGTATATCTTATTGATCAACATATATTTATTTAGGATTGTATTGAATCAACTTCAAACGGAAGTTATGCGTGAAGCCTATTGCGCAAAGCCCGAGGTATGTCATATTTTAAGCTATGAAAGCGCTAACTTCCTGTTTCTGCTCTTAGTGTCACTACAGTAAATATTTCATTTATATTCATATTATAATGCTTTACTACAGATATAAAAGTAATAAAATAGTTTTACTTCCCGATTTTACATAAAAATTCAATATTCAAGAGACGATTAGAAAACAATTGTCCCGTTGCGCAACATACACAAGTAACATAAACAATTCTTTTGTTCTTGATTTGTAGAGCTGTGTCTGCGTTCACACCAAGCATTATTTCTCGTAGCAGTGTAAATTAACGACATTTACGATAACACTACACACACACACACACACACACACACACACACACACACACACACACACACACACAAATTTCTCATTAAAAGTAATTATCATTGTGGTGTTAAATAAAAATCACATTTAGTATATGCAAAATTTATTTTTCAAAGCTGTGTTAAGCCCCAAAACATTTATGATGCCATAAAATCTTTATTTTTCATTACATAATACGCAATATTTTCCTAGAGCAAAAAACGCAGAAAGTTGTGGAGAGCCATGTTCGAGTTGACGTGAAAGGATATGGCAGAGAGAGAGAGAGAGAGAGAGAGAGAGAGAGAGAGAGAGAGAAGCAGAAAGATCGATAGGAAAATGAGTACTAAAAAGTCAAAGAGATGGAGTAAAGGAATAGGAATTGTTTAGAGCAACAGAAGTCAGGACGTTGTGGAGAGCCATTTTCGAATGTCGTGAATTTTCGAATAAGTCGTGAACAGAGAGAGAAATAAAAAGAAGTGTAGGAATCTAATTACAAAAAAGACAAAGAGACCGAGTAAAGTAGCATGAATTTTTTAGAATAGCAAAAGACAGGAAGTTGTGGAGAGCCATGTTCGAACATGTCGTGAAAGGATATGGCAAAGAGAAAGAAGGAGGGAGGTATGAAGCTGGATAGGAAAATGAGTACTAAAAAGACAAAGAGATGGAGTAAAAGAGTATGAATTATTTAGAGCAACAGAAGAAGTTGTGGAGAGCCATTTTCGAATACGCTGTGAACGAATATAGCAGAGAGAAGGAGATATACTGAAAGAAGGTAGGAAATATTTTGTGGATTTGTTTTCCTATCTAGATCGAGTAAATAGCATAAATTATCTTGAGCAACAATGGACAGGACGTTGTGGAGAGTCGTGTTCGAACGGATGTGGCAGTGAGTGTGTGTGTGTGTGAGAGAGGAAGAGAGAGAGAGAGGGAAAAAGAGAAAGAGAAATGGATAGTAAAACAAAGAGGCGTTAAATGAACATGAATTGATTAGCCCAACAAAAGCTAGGAAGTTGTGAAGAGCTATGTCGTTGATGTCATAAAAGGTCACGGCAGAGAGAGAAAGAGAGAGAGAGAGAGAGAGAGAGAGAGAGAGAGAGATGGATAACAAAACGAATACCACAAAGAGAGGGGGTAAAGCAGTACAATAGACAGGAAGTTGTTGAAAACCATGTTGGAACACGTCCTGAGAAGACATGGAAGATCTCTCTCTCTCTCTCTCTCTATATATATATATATATATATATATATATATATGGTTTAATTAGAGTTTATGTTTAATATATATATAGTGTTTAATTATTTTTAACATATATATAGTGTTTAATAAGAGTTTGTGTTTAATATATATATATATATATGTATATATATATATATATATATATATATATATATATATATATATATTGAAGTCAACACTTAGAGGCAACAGTCTGTTTCATGCTTGACGCAATCGTCAGACCACCTATATATATATATATATATATATATATATATATATATATATATATATATATATAAAAGTGAACATAGAAGTCAATACTTAGAGGCGACAGTCTGTTTCATGCTATATGCAATCGTCAGGCATCGTAGCCTGACGATTGCATATAGCATGAAACAGACTGTCGCCTCTAAGTGTTGACTTCTATGTTCACTTTTATATTTACACACGCTCTATCTCTGATATTGAGCACTTTATCCCATAAATATAGCACACCTTAAGACTATATTTCTTCATATATATATATATAAATATATATATATATATATATAGATGTGGTGCAGTTCAATTTATATTACAATGAATCATTCATACAAAAAGTAGATTATATCATTAACTTTACTAATCTACTTTTTGTATGCATGATTCATTGTAATATATACATATATATATATATATATATATATATATATATATATATATATATATATATATATATATATTAAACCTAAACTCTAATTAAACACTAACAGAAAAGGTATAAAGAATTTTCTTGGAATTAAAATGATTTTGAAATTATATTGAACCATGTAATTCAATGACGAAGCAATCAGAATAACAGCTCACGCAATTTTCGGAAAAGTACTCTTGTCAACATCTGTACGTAACGCAAAACTAGCGCACGTTTACCGCCATTGATCGTATGACGCAGACGTACACGCATGCGCGGTCGCTGTCGCCGTCCTCACAGATCAACTGAAGCTGCCATTTTAGAATGTAGCCTCGTTCTATGAATGTAAATAGATATAAATAGCAAATGCTGCAAATAAGAACGTAAAACAGAACGAAGCAGCTTAGGCGCCATCTCATTGGATAAACAGTGACAAGTGAACGTCTGTACAATGTACGTCCGTTTCCGGTAGAGATCCAAGAAAATGAGATAAAAACTTCATTGTGCATGTCTGACAATTTCTCGAGGGTTGTGAAAAAAATCGATAAGCGCAAAATTTGTGAATCTGATAAGATAGAATTTTTTTAAGATAGAATTTTTCAAGACAAGTTTATTGGTAAGAAGCAGTTAAGTATTGTCTTGGAACAAAACTTCATAGTGTCACTATATTTTTTTTTTCAATTTGAGGAATCGGAGAGCCGTGTTCGAATCAAAGCAAGTCAAATCTATTACTTACGTGCTAATACCCTTGGGAAAAGTATGAATCATCCTCTTCTCCCCGGTAGCTATGGGTAAATAGCAGGACAAACCGGGTTGTATAGCCTTGGATGGTAAATGGTATGCCGCAGAAAGAAATGGCAACCTACTGCGGGAAAAATCTGCCTCGTCAGTCATGTAGCGAAAGATACATGATCGCCTAAACGTGTATCACGCATGTCACATAACTGACTAGACTAGGTTCTATGGCCTTGGATGGTAACTGGTTTACGGCAGAAAGAAATGCCAACCTATTGCGGGAAAAATTCTGCCTCATCAGTCATGTATCGAAAGATACATGATCGCCTAAGCGTGTATCACGCATATCACATAACTGACTGACTCACTTTCCAGTCGAATCCATTACATTCACTTACGTGCTAATACCCTTGAGAAAGGTATGAATCCTCTTCTTCTCCCCCTAGCTATGGGTAAATAGCATGACAAACCGGGTTCTATATCCTTGGATAGTAACTGGTATACCACAGAAAGAAATGGCAACCTACTGCGGGGAAAATCTGCCTGACAAAGAAGACTCTCCCCCTCTCTCTTTTCTATTACACATATTTCCTTTCTTCTTCTTTTTCTTCTGCAGCTGCACGTCCGGTTAAACTCACGTCCGATGAATCCCCAACCCATGTGTCTCGAACTGCCACATCGAACCAATTTTCCCACTTCTTCTGCTGTGCACGTGTTTTTTTTTTTGTTTTTTTTTTTATTGGGCCTGACACATCCGCGTTTTCCGTTTGATTTTTGGCGGGATTTTTGTTGTCATTGATTGATTTTTTTCTGACGTTCACTGACCCACATAAGCTATGTCCCGGTTCTGTCAGTTACCGAGGATAGGAACAATAGAAGGAAGGAAAGGAAATATGTGTAATAGAGAGAAAGATAGATAGATAGATAGATAGAGAGAGAGAGAGAGAGAGAGAGAGAGAGAGAAAGAGAGAGAGAGTTTTCTTTGTCACTTTCTTGGTGAAAAGGAAAGCTTATATTTCCATATGGGGTTACTACTACTGTTACGAAGCCCTATTTTCTCCTACTTCTTTACACTTACACTATAAAAGACAAAATCTAACTTAAAATGATGACTTAAATCTGTAGCTACTAGATGCCCTTGTCACCAAACCCTTTAGATTTCATAATAATAGAATGGAACTTTCTAGAAGTCTCTAGAAACTTCTACTGGGTTCTAGAGGGTCCAAAAACATATATAAACAGGAGTTCGTACCAACTAACCAGTTTGCCTCCTCAATCCACAGCCACGACTACTGAGGTCGACTCCGGTTCTTTTGATTCAAGAACAAAGCTTCGATGAAAAGAATCTAAATTCCTACAGTCCTCAAAAAGAAAAGACTATCAGTAAATACTTCACGCTTTTTCTTTGATATTACTGACGAAATTCTTTTATTTTATATATATATGTGAATAAAACTATTTTTAAGAAGATAATAAAATTCTTGGACTTGTGACATATTCTTATCTGTTGCCTTAATCTTAACTACAGTGGATTTCCTCTCCCACTCCCTTGTATGTTTACACGTTAAGCCAACTACTTTCTGGGCTCTTGCACGCCTAGTAACTTGTTAGCATTTTCCAACTTATATTGTTTTAAACCTCATCCTTATTGTTCTAAAATATATTGTATTATATGTAAAAAAAATCCGCATTTCGTTACTAGATGCAGTCTCTTTTCTTCAACATTAATTTCTGTGAATTTGTTTCTTATTTTATCGTAACACTAACTAATCCTACTACAGTGTATATATGCTGAAGAGAATGATTTTAATACGAAGATAAAGGCGATTTTAATCGATTTAAATCAATAGCCTTAATAAGAATGGGTATTGCGTCATCGTAATTCTGATGGCAATTCAGAACAAGGGTTGATCGTTAAATGCGGTTGGTCGTTGTGTTCAAATCCAGATGAAAGTTAGTTTTAATGAGGATCTTCAAAACAAGGTCGTGAGCCACCTTTATATAGGAAATTAAAGCGAGACCACATTTTCCTATTTAATTTTGCATTATTTCAATTAAACGCCAGTTCAGACACAAAATGGAGTATTGTTCCCATACCTGGGACGGAGCTGTCCATTCTTCACGTTCTCGCCTTGACAAAATTCAAAAGCGTTGAGAAAGCGATTAATCATTTTCAAAAGAAAGTCGGTTCACTGTGTCGGGCGAGACAATTTTTCTCCCCGGAATACTGCTGCTATATATGGTACGGCACCTTTGCTATTTGCTTGGAGCTCCTTGATAAGATCCAAAGAAGAATCAGCAATATTAATGGTCTTAATCTGGCTGCTCGGCTTCAGTCACTTGTCCACGGTTGCAGGTCTGTGCCTGTTTTATAAATAATTTCATGGTAATTATTCCGATGAGCTCTTTTTGAATTTAAGCGCAGTACCAGACTGGAGTCGAGATCTCATCATTTGACAGTTGAGCTGGTTAGATGTAACCGTAAGTTCTATGTTAACAGTTTCTTTTCTCGCACTTCTCGTTTGTGGAACTCCCTTCCGGCTCCATGCTTTCCAGCCAACTTTAATTTGCAAGCATTTAAATGCAATGTCAGTTGCTATCTACTGTCCTTCTGATTACACTTCTCTCTTCCCGCTCATTACTAATGTTTTTGTTCCTAATTCCTCCACAGTCTGTAACCCCCTTGCGTCTTAGTGGCTTTATTGCCTTGCTTGGAGTGATACCGATTAAAAGAAAATAAATAAAATAAAACCCAACCGCCTCTTTCCCAGAAACGAAACGTTAAATCAAATGTTCAAACGAACTCCACTTCTTAGTTTCACTAGTTCAGTTTAGTTTTGTCTGCTAGAATGGTTTGGTTTGTTTTACGGTTTATCAACCTGAATGTGTTATTTAATGACAACAAGATTTTTGTTGCTGATTTTTTTTTTCAAAATATATTGCTGGTAATTTTTTCCAAAAAAATATCGCCAGTATTAAACCCTATTTTTACATCTTCATTGTGTTTTGACCGCAGTTTTGGGGCTAAGTATATGCCCATAGCTGGGACCCTGACAGGTGCTACCACTCCGAGTCAGGGTGGATTCTGGGAACACTAGTAAGTAAATGGTGGTTACATGTTTCTCAAAACCTCCTAATCAGTGACCTTGCTGCCGGGTGCAGTTTATCGTCTTACCCAGGACAGAAGGCCTTTACACATGGAAAAATTCATATCCCATAGAGTCGACTCATTCACATTTCTTTCGTATTCAATTGGTAACAAAGAATTTCCACGCAGACAGCCTTTTCTAGGGAACAGATCCTTTAGGAAACAGACTTCCAAGAGGATGTTTCGCCGATCACGAATTTTAACCTCTTCAAGTCTAAGGTCAACAGTTATCTATCCTACTTATCCTCAAATTTGGCACTTACGTCCATGCCACAATCTCATTAAGTAACCACGTACCTTGATCTGCTCCTCGCCTAAGTATTGGGTGAATATAGCAGGTAATAAATATCTTTTATTCCTAAATAGAAAACTTGATACTGATGAAATAGCTGTTGGCCTGTTTTGGTATTGTCGGAGTTACCTCCTCCTTAATTCCCAAATTCTTCACCAGGGGTCTCTCTCCTCATGCTATAAATACTGGGCAACTTTTTGCCTCGACCTTTTTCCCTCAGGCCTCGTGCCGCATTCCACCTCGCGTGGAGACGAGGTAATTCTTTCTCTACTATGTAAGCTCTCACAAAAGACAGTGTTTCCCATTTCTGGGAAGACGCTATGAACATTACAAACATACACGTACGTACGAACATTTAAAAAGTTTAATGTGATTTCAGGCATTACTGTAAATCAATTGGCAAATGTTTTCCGTGAACTGCAAAATCGGATTATCCTTTGTATTGCTAATGATGGAGGATATGTGGAAACTTCAATAAAATTTCAATAAAACCTTAAAAAATATAGATTTACTTCTTTCTAAAGCTTTTTACAAATTATTTCTATCGCAAATACAAATAATTGATTGCAAATACAAATAAAGTTATAAATTTTTTAAAGTGCACACGAACTTTATGGACACCCTGTATAATTTAACTTAATTAGGTACTGTATTTCCAGAATATTCACTCCCCCCAGACTCTTCAAATGTCGAATGTATAACTAATTCTAATTTCTATATCCCCCACTCTATAACCTCTTTACCTATATTAATTATAATTTATAAACTTTCCCCTCCTCTAAGATCCCCAAACCCTCTTTCCATTAATCCTTTCCATCTTTTTATCGATATACAGGGTGTTTCAAAAAGAATACACCAAAATCATCACGTGATGTGTCAATAACGAACAAATTTACAAACCTCTAGCATGAACACATGTGTTGTATATACATTCAAGTTTCATTTCATGTTTTATAAGTGCTCAATGTGGCCACCACCGGCAGCGTGGACAACATCAAGCCGATATGAGAATTCCTCCCAAACGCGCCTCACCATGTCACGGTCCACCGTGTTGATTGCAGCTGTTATTCGATCTTTCAAGTCATCGATACTTGCTGGAAGTGCTGGAACATAAACTTGGTCTTTAACATAACCCCACAAGAAAAAGTCACACACAGTGAGGTCCGGGGATCTGGCAGGCCAACCACAAAGAGCAAGATCTTTAGCACCTCTCCTCTCAATCCATCGCTGACGCACGTTTTCATTCAGATAAGCTCTAACCCCGAGATGCCAATGGGGTGGTGCTCCATCTTGCTGAAAAATGAAGTCATTCGAATCTGCCTGCGCCGTGAAAATGGCGTTTGTTTTCGCGAACTCAAGCACGCAAAACGCCTCTGCTGAGGAGTCGCCATTTTGATTGATCTTCCCATAATTCAGCTGCACCGGAAGTTATACTAACGACAGCGGTGAAACTGACATCCAATAAAACTTTGATAACTACTCTATCAAATAACCACTGATTGAGTCCACTTCAATGCTATAGACCTGAAAAAACAGCGTAATGATTTTGGTTTATTCTTTTTGAAACACCCTGTATTTTAAAGTTATTTTTAAACCCCCTTTTTATTCCTCATTTAATTTTAAATTAATATTTCATTCTTCATATAACTAAATTAATGTTATATCCGGGTTTATTTTTTATAAAACTTCTTCCCTTTAAGACAAATACCTTCCACCCTCCCCTGACCTCTGACTTGTGCCTTTCGTCTGACTGAATCATTGAAATGGATAAATTCTTTATTTTATTAGTTTTTTACTTTTTTTCTTGGAGGGGGGAGCTTTCACAGTTAAATTTCTATTTCAGTCCATACCGTGGCTGATGAGACAGACGACCCGTATTTTCATCTGCCAAAATAGGCTATTCCCCATATGTGTTGATTTTGGATTTGATTATATATATATATATATATATATATATATATATATATATATATATATATGTGCGTGTGTGTGTGTGTTCACTTCGGTATTCACTTTTATATCTGCAGTCCCTGATATTGAGCACTTTAAGCCATAAATATAGTCTAAGTTAAAACAGTATTTTGTTATATATATATATATATATATATATATATATATATATATAATTATTTATTTAAAAATATGATTCCAACACGCTACATAAGAGTTCTCATGTTTCAAAACAAGGGCCGAAAACTTCAATATAATTATTTGAATTAAATTGAATTAAAGTACTAAGCTCTATTCTCAGTTTTTCATTTTTTATGCCTACATGAAAAACTACACATTATTAAGTTTCTAAATATTAAAAATCTATTAAACAATAGACATGAGTTAACGTTTTTTTGCCGACATCATCAAATTTTTGCATCGAATAATTAGCATAAAAAACTAACAAACAATAAAATAATTTTTAAAATCCATAGTCCTAATAAATAGTTTAAATACCCTACAAAAAAGGTAACCCTTTATGAAGTCGTCAAAAAACAAATGTTAGCGATTCACGACAGTTTTTATATACACAAAACCCTTTCAGAAAAAAATAAAAAAATAAAATGAAAAAATAAATAAATCTCCATAGACACTCAACCAGACTAGCATTTTCATCTTCCGCTTTAAATTTAGACACCCCAACCTTACCCTAACTTGACATCTGTGAATGTAACTGAGATATTGATAAAAATTATTAACACCTTACGCCCCTTTTTCTTTAAACAATTGCTCTAGCCGTTACCATAGAAATTTTGATTTCAATAATGAATATGCTTATAAAACATGTAAATTTCAGAAATAAGTTATTCCAAAAAAAATTTCGCTTGAAGATGGAACAGAACTTACTTTAATTCAATTTAATTCAAATAATTATATGAAGTTTTCGACTCTTGTTTTGAAACATGAGAACTATTATGTAGCGTGTTGGAATCATATTTTTAAATAAATAATTATATATATATATATATATATATATATATATATATATATATATATATATATATATATATAACAAAATACTTATGCTCTACTTTTGTATCGAGCACTATTTAAAAAAAATATTAGGTTGGTGCAAAAATAATGATGTAATAATGTTTTTTGACGTTTTTTGACGTTATTACGTCATTAATTTTGCACCAACCTAATAATAACAAAAATACTGAAAAACTTTGGATTATTTACCTAACGAGTTCTTTCCTATTTTTTATATATTTTTCACACACACACACACACACACACACACACACACACACACACACACACACACACACACACACACATATGTATATATATATACACACACACACACATATATATATACACACACACACACACACACACATATATATATATATGAAATGAGAAGGAATCGAATATAAATTACAACGTTCGTAACATTAATTTAAAAGATTGCTCGATACAAAAGTTGAGCTCTATTCTTTATTTTGGGATAATTTCATCAACATGAAAATAACGCTACATAAATGCAATCATGTTTCGATGCGTACCAACACATCTCTTCAAGTGCACACAAACGTTATGGACACCCTGTATATATATATCGGTCTTGTTTGTTTGTCTTCTTTGTCTTCAGTTGGGCTTAATTTTCTTGTAGGTGGACCTCCTTCAAGCAGGAAATTTAAACGCACGTGTTTTCTTTTCATCTTCAGCCCCCACGGTCTTCTGTAGTATCGTTGGTCTGTTATTGGCTTGCAGTAGGCAAAGGCGTGATCAGAATACTAATGATGGACTGTAAGGGCAGAAAGTTAACTGCGAATAAGAACTACGAGTAAATATCAGTTGTAAAGTAAGAGTTACCTTGTAATTATCATTAAACAAGACCTAAAGTCAATATATCGATTAGCTGAGCAGTTCTTTTATTCACAAGTTGAAAAGCAAGTGTAGACAAAAATACAAGCGCGCCAAAAACAGATAATAGTGATTGCACTCTTTTACCGAGTAATGGTTGGTATGCAACAATCAAGAAGTAAAACACTAAACGATGACTGATCAGATAAACAATATTACCATATATACTCACGCGTGATCTCGCGTATCGTGCGGGATTTCGCGTATCGTGCGACCACCAAATTTTTACTTATAAAAATTGATTTTATTATGTATCTCATGTGTTTCTTTTTGGAGAGATCAAATTTAATAGACTAACCTCTTTCTCTCTACATTATTTACATTATTCGGACTATTGTCCTCATCTTTGTCGCCATAATTATTTTAACGTTTCGGCCGTTGTAGGCTCCGGCCTTCTTCAGTTGGTTGGAATGTCGAACTTAACCCTTTATTTCGCTCACTGGGGTAGACTGTTCTAGTTCCACGTGCCATGTTTGATGGATGGCAGTTATCAGTTATCTCTTGTTAATTCCCTTCTGAAAGTTCTCCACTGCCTTAGCCGGGTATTGAACTCACACTCTTTGGGTCCTGTTACTGGATCTAACTAACACCTTTATCCACTGTGCCATGTGTCCTTGAGAAAAGTAGACGTAGAAGAAGTAGAAGAAGAAGTAGACGTAGAAGAAGTAGACGTAGAAGACAACGCAGAAGAAGAAGCAGCAGCAGCAGAAGAAGAAGAAGAAGAAAAGAAGAAGAAATAATAGTAGTAGACGTAGAAGAAGAAGAAGAAGAAATAGACGTAAGAGAAGGAAGAGGAGGAGGAGGAGGAGGAGAAGACGTTGAAGAAGGCGACGACGTAGAAGAAGAAGAAGAAGTAGACGTAGAAGTAGTAGTAGTAGTAGTAGACGTAGAAGAAGAAGAAGAAGACGTAAGAGGAGGAGGAGGAGGAGGAGAAGACGACGTTGAAGAAGACGACGACGTAGAAGAAGACAACGTAGAAGAAGAAGAAGAAATAGACGTAAGAGAAGGAGGAGGAGGAGGAGAAGACGTTGAAGAAGACGACGACGTAGAAGAAGAAGAAGAAGAAGAAGAAAAAGTAGACGTAGAAGTAGTAGTAGTAGTAGTAGTAGTAGACGTAGAAGAAGAAGAAGAAGTAGATGTAAGAGGAGGAGGAGGAGGAGGAGGAGAAGACGACGTTGAAGAAGAAGACGACGTAGAAGAAGACAACGTAGAAGAAGAAGAAGAAGTAGAGGTAGTAGAAGAAGAAGACGTAAAAGAAGGAGGAGCAGAAGAAGAAGAAGAAGACGGAGAAAAAGAAGATTAAGTATAAGTAGTAGTAGTAGTAGAAGAAGAAGAAGAAGAAGAAAAAGTAGACGTAGAAGTAGTAGTAGTAGTAGTAGTAGTAGTAGACGTAGAAGAAGAAGTAGACGTAAGAGGAGGAGGAGGAGGAGAAGACGACGTTGAAGAAGACAACGTAGAAGAAGAAGAAGAAGTAGAGGTAGTAGAAGAAGAAGACGTAAAAGAAGGAGGAGCAGAAGAAGAAGAAGAAGAAGAAGAAGAAGAAGAAGACGGAGAAAAAGAAGATTAAGTATAAGTAGTAGTAGTAGTAGTAGAAGAAGAAGAAGAAGAAGAAGAAAGTGAATGTAAAATACGGAAGTTTAACAGTGAAAACGATTGTAGATGGAGAAAAGAAACTGAATTCTTTTGAATCGACGAGACAAGAGCAGGCGAGAAGGAAAATGGCTGAACGCAAATCAACTACAATGCAAATGTGGCAACACTGATCGATTGGTCGGACATTCGAATTAACATGTCGAAC
Organism: Acanthosepion lycidas; assembly: GCA_963932145.1. Classification (NCBI taxonomy): domain Eukaryota; kingdom Metazoa; phylum Mollusca; class Cephalopoda; order Sepiida; family Sepiidae; genus Acanthosepion; species Acanthosepion lycidas. Next base: position 6,452,060 of record OZ010606.1, on the reverse strand, counting down.
AACACTTAGCAGTTCGTCGGGGGGGTGAAGCTTCCGCGCTGATGTGCGCATGTGAACACTTGTAGGAAAGGGGAGATTTTACTCAGCTACATTTGTACACATACCTAAGAAGCCTTTAGCGTGGCGGTGGGTAACTCACGCTGAATACTTGTAATCCTAAAAAGACATTTGGTTAGTGGATTTGACGACATCTTTACGTTGAATACCGAAATGTTATTTTCATTATTATTAGTAGTAGTAGAATAGTATTGAGTCTACACGTAAACATTTTAAGTCAATTAATATTACTCATTTTTATACTTGGGTCAATAGGTAAGCACTAGTAGTGTTTATATTTAAGTCTATTTTTAAACATTATCCGAATGTGTACACTTTACTACTGTTTATACTTGAGTCTGTAGTTAATCACAAATAATTTTCTTAATTAAGTATGTTGATAGACATTATTCTTTCTTATACCTCAGTCTATATGTAATTATTATTATTGTTTTACCTGAATTTATAGGTAATTGTTACTAACATTTATACTTCAGTCTATATGCATACGTTACTAGGTTTTATATTTGATGTAAAATACAAACATTACTAGCCCATATACTTGAGTCTATATATAAACGTTACTAGTGTTTATACTCCAGTCTATAAGCAAATGTTATTAGTGTTTATACTTAAGACTATAGGTAGGCATTTCTGGTGTTTATACACAAATCTATAGGTAAACACATTTGTAGTGTTTATACTTGAGTCTATAGGTAATCACAGTGTTCATATCTAAATCCGTTGGTAATCATTGACCTTTCTTATACTTGAGTCAATATGTAAATGTAATGTGCTTATACATGAGTCTATAGGTGAATGTGACTTGTGTTTATACTTGAGTTTATATGCAGACGTTTCTAGGGTTTATACTTGAGGTAAAATGTAAACGTTACTAGTTTTTATACTTCAGTCTATATGTATATGTTATTAGTGCTTATAGGTAAACATTTATACTCAAATCCATAGGTAATCACATTGGCAATGTTTATAATTTAGTCTATACGTAGTCACAGCGAGAGTTCATATTTAAGTCTATTGGTACACAATGGTCTTTCTTATACTGGAGTCTATATGTAAATGTAATTAGCGTTTATACTTGAGTCTATATGCAGACATAACAAGGTTTCTACTTGAGGTAAAATGGAAAGATTACTAGTATTTATACTTGAGACTGTAGGTAAACATCTTAGTACTTATACTCAAATCTATAGGAAATCGCAGGTAGTGTTTATAATTAATTCAATTGGTACACATTGGTCCTTCTTGATACTTGAGTCAATATTTAATTTTTATTAGTCTTTATACTTGAGTCTATATGTGAATATTTCTTGTATTTATACTTGAGTCTATATGCAGGCGTTACTCGAGTTTATACTTGAGGTAAAATGTAAATGTTACTAGTATTTATAATTGACTCTTTATATAAACGTTACTAGTGTTTATACCTCAGTCTATATGTAAATGTTAGTAGTGTTTATACTTGAGACTATAGGTAAACATTTGTAGTGTTTATACTCAGATCTATAGGTAATAACATTTACAGTGTTTATACTTGAGTCAATACGTAACCACAAGGAAAGTTCATATTTAATTCTACTGGTATACATATTTTTTCATATTTGAGTCTATATGTAAGCATAACTAGCGTTTATATTTGAGTATATATACAGACGTTACTAGGGTTTCTACTTGAGTTAAAGTCGAAACGTTACTAGTGTTTATACTTGAGACTATAGGTAAATATTTTAGTACTTATACTCAAATCTATATGAAATCGCAGGTAGTGTTTATATTTTATTCAATTGGTAAACATTAGCCTTTCTGATACTTGAGTTAATACTTAAATGTTATTAGTGTTTATACTTGAGTCAATATGTGAATGTTTCTTGTTTTTGAGTCTATATGCAGCCTTACTCAAGCTTATACTTGAGGTAAAATGTAAATGTTACTAGTATTTATACTTGAGTCTATATCTATACGTTACTATTGTTTATACATGAGACTATAGGTATACATTTTTAGTGTTTATACCCAAGCCTATGTGAAATCACAGGTAGTGTTTACATGTATGTCTACTGGTAAACACTGGCCATTCTTATACTTGAGTCTATATGCAAATGCCATAAGTGTTTTTTTTTACTTGAAACGTTTCTAGGGTTTATACTAGAGTATCTATGCAAATGTTACAAGTATTTATACATGGTACTTCAATGGAAATCTTACTAGTTTTTATACTGGTGATTGTATGTAAACGTTATTACTGTTTACTTGAGTCTGTAGGTAAAAAGGAATGCTGTCTATACTTGAGTCTATATGTAATCACAGGTAGTATGTATATTTTGAGTCTGTAGGTAAATATTGGCCTTGTTTGTACTTGAGTCAATATGTAAAGTGTTTATACTTGAGACTATAAGCAAGCTTTTTTAGTGTTTCTTTTTCAGTCTATAGTCTCCTCATTGTCTGTGAGGAAATTGTCCAGCATTTACTGCCATATAGAAGCTTTGATATTAAATAGCATTGCCGCACACTTTTTTATGATATCTGTAAAAAGGAAAAAAGACAAAAAGAAAACTTATCTTAGCCGACGCTTTTCGCCCGCTAAAGGACTTTATGAAGGCAAATGTAAGCATTTAATTTTGGTTTGGTTTGGTTTGTTTTGTTTTACGGCATATCAACACCTCAATGGGTTATTAAATGCCGACTTGAGTATATATACAGACGTTACATTTTATTGCCAGTAATATTTTTTTTCCAAGAATGTATTGCTGGTAATAATTTTTTTCCTTCAAAAATGATTGCTAGTAATGATTTTTTACAAAAATGTATTGCTGGTATTAAAACCTATTTTTACACTTTCATAGCGTTTTGACCGTAGCTGGGATCCTAACAGGTGCTACCACCTGGGAACACCAGCAATTAAGAGGTGGTTTCACGCTCCTCAAAGCCTCCTGATCAGAGGCCTTGCTGTCGGATGTCGTTTATAGTCTTTACCCACGTCACGGACGTTGTTTTTTTCTTATCTAGGGCTCCTCATTTTTTTTAGCGGGGTGGGGTCTTACCACTTTGGAGAAGTGCAGTCAGCGTATTTTGAAGCCCCAGCTGACAAAGTGGGATTTAATTTTATTCTTTAATTTTTTTCTTTTTACTCATTTTCACCGAATACAAGGCCCAACAGCCACTCAAGGTAGAAGGTTACTGTGTGGCGTTGTATTAGCATAAGAAAGGGCAAGAAGGAAAGTTCTTGGTGCTATGCAGAAAAATAATGTCCAACTCTAAACTTGAAACAAGGGATGAACCTCTACTCCTGTTCAAAAGACCTGGGAGGAGTGTAAACCGGACGACAGGATTTTATGACAAGTATTTATATGCAAGAGCAGCAAAAATGTTAAATTCTATCACCTCACTTCCATGAACTTGTTTGACTTTTCCGCGAAACTAAAGAATATTCTTGAGCAACCTTATACCAAATATTTTTATAAATCAATAACATTTTTGCTGTTGTATAGAAATACAAAATAAAATTCTTATATTTGCTTTGATAAAGTTCCTCAGAGCACGAAAGGCGTCGGCTAAAATAAGTTTTCATTTTGTTTTGTTTTGTTTTTAATTCTTTATGTGCGTTTAAATTTAGTCATAATCACCTTGGAGAAAGGTATCATCCACAGCGAGAAAAAAATATCTAGTGTTGATATTTCTACCTACAGTATACTTCGTTGAAAGGCGAAAAAAGAGAGAGAGAAAATATTTTCGTCCTTTTATAGTATTTAAACACCGTCACCAAACGGCGTCTTGGCAGACCAAGTGGGGGTAATACCCACCAGTATATGCGAAATGACGACGTCTTAAATAGGACAGGAACTGCACGAAGCTGTTGTTATTAATCAGAATTAGACAACTGAAGCGTTGAAAAAAAGGAGGAGAGATGGTTTGGAGAAATTAAAATTCGCAAGGCATATTGAAGGCAAGACTTTTCATTCTTTTATAGTACTTAAACACCGCCATCTAACGGCGTCTTGGCAGACCAAGTGGGGGTAATACCCAGCAGTATATGCGAAATGACGACGTCTTAAATAGGACAGGAATTGCACGAAGCTGTTGTTATTAATCAGAATTAGACAACTGAAGCGTTGAAAAAAGGAGGAGAGATGGTTTGGAGAAATTAAAATTGGCAAGGAATATTGAGGGCAAGACTTCTTATTCTTTTATAGTACTTAAACACCGCCACCTAACGGCGTTTTGTCAGACCAAATGAGGGTAATCCTTACCAGTATATGAGAATTTAAGATGTTTTATGGAGAATAGGAACGACAAAATGATGCTATTATTAAGAGATAGAAAGCTGAAATTTTGAAACATAAAGAAGGCTTGGAAAAATTAATATTCCTAGGGCATATTGAAGGCAAAGGGAGACATTACGTCTCCTAGTAACAAGTTTGAGTAAATGGATGACAGAGAGTTTAGGGTTATCCGTTATCTTCCCCATATATCCGCATAAACTGTGTCCTTTACTCAATAATACTCGACCTCGAATGGCTCATGGGCCTTGTAAAAGGCGAAAATCATTGCAAAAAAAGTGGAGGCAAAGAGTATAAAGACGAATGGTTGGTAAACAGAAGCTTTTGGGCATTGTAAAACAGGAAGATGTGGCGGACCCTGATTGCCAACTTACTGAAAGGGCATAGCATATAAAAGGACATACAAAGCGGGTTTATACGAGTTGGACAATAGCGTTATTTTTTATTTATTTATTTATTTATTTTTTAAAAATGTCTTTTCAAAATTGCGAAAAGCAATGAAAAGGAAAGAAAATAAAAAATGAATTTCTCCTCTCGACATGTTCGGACAGCTGGAATGAAAATAAATGAGAAAACCGAATGTCGAGCTTTGGTTTCATGAAAACAAAAGACGTTATTTGTTTGCAATCTATTTTTTTTTTGAGTGTGTATAAATATGGGTGACTCTCGCCACTGTCCTGTAAAACAATGGCGACGTTCACTTGGTAATTTCCTGCGTTCTTATTGCTCGTGAGAGCTTGCAGCGAAAACGAGGCTGAAAAACACAGTCACGTGATATCTGTGGTGAGGTTATCTGAAACAAATCACAAACTGACTTTCGAGTTGTATTAAATAAATTACAATACATTCACAAACACACACATATATACATATACTTGTGAGTGTGTATACATATCGTAATACATTGTCTACATGTAAAGAGAATCTCATTAAAAGAACTTTTATATTTACAAGTTATTTACATCTGAATTTTATATGGAAAATATCTATCTATCTATCTATCTATCTATCTATCTATCTATCTATCTATCTATCTATCTAAGAATATTCACTATCTATCTATCTATCTATCTATCTATCTATCTAAGAATATTCATCATCTATCTATCTATCTATCTATCTATCTATCTATCTGTCTATCTATCTATCTATCTATCTATCTATCTAAAAATATTCATTATCTATCTATCTATCTATCTATCTATCTATCTATCTATCTATCTATCTAAGAATATTCATTATCTATCTATCTATCTATCTATCTATCTATCTATCTATCTATCACCGAAGTTAAGCAATGTTGAGCCTTGAGGGATGACCGCATGGGAAACACCAGGTGCTGCCAGCTTGGATGCGCAGGTGGTCTAGCAGATAATGGCTCGCAATTGTCATCGGCGGCGGGAAACCGACTGTAGCCGAGTCGTCAGATCCGGACAAATAATATAGCAGATTCTTCTTTGGATTTTATCAAGGGACTCTATGTAGATAGTAGGGGCACCGGACCATATGTGGCAACAATATTCTAAGCCTGAACAAATGTTAAACTTAGAGATATGCAAGATAGATTCTGTCTATATTTCTTAGATGAGGTATTATGTGCACTATTTACATTATTCGGACTATTGTCCTCATCTTTGTCGCCATATTTATTACAACGTTTCGGCCGTTATACGCTCCGGCCTTCTTCAGGTGGTTGGAATGTCGAACTGAACCCTACATTTCGTTTACTGGGGTAGTCTGTTCTAGTTCCACGTGCCATGTTTAATGGATGCCAGTTATCAGTAATCTCCTGTTAATTCCCCTCTCCAAGTTCTCCACCACCACAGTTTTTTATGGCTATGACATTTCCTATGACTATGACCTTTCCTATGACTATGACATTTCCTGTAACTATGACTATGACATTTCCTATAACTATGACCTTTCCTATAACTATGACCTTTATTATGACTGACATTTCCTATAACTATGACCTTTCCTATGACTATGATATTTCCTATAACTATGACCTTTCCTATAACTATGACCTTTCCTATGACTATGACCTTTCCTATTACTATGACATTTCCTATAACTATTACCTTTCCTATGATTATGACATTTCCTATAACTATGACCTTTCCTATGACTATGATATTTTCTATAACTATGACATTTCCTATGACTATGACATTTCCTATGACCATGACCTTTCCTATGACTATGACATTTCCTATAACTATGACCTTTCTTATGACTATGATAATTCTTATAACTATGACCTTTCCTATGACTATGACATTTCCTATAACTATGACCTTTCCTATGACTATGACCTGCACATATATGTGAAAAGATGGGCACCGGTCATTTAAGGATTCCAGACCCCAAACGAATCTACCGATAGAAAACAACGATGCTGCTTGTCCTCCTGAAGCCAATGTACTGATAATAAGCGGTCTATATCGATGGCGTAGGTATTCATAGTCTGAATAAGAATTATCTGGAAAAGAAAATCAACCTCGTCTACTAAGTGTTCCAAGAAATATAACTCAAAATAAACCTTTTCAAAATTGAAATTACGATATGGAATTGGAACGAAAGCAGTGATGGCACCGATACCCTGAATCGATCATAAAAATTTAGGATGTGGAATTAGTTAATTCTAAACACTTCAGATACCTCGGTGTATTGGTTATTTATAACAAATTTAGTATCGCAGAAAAGGAAAATGAACAGAGAACAGTCTGCGATAGGCATAGCTTACGGATAGCAATAAGAGCAGATATTTGAGTGCTGTCTTTAAATAGACTGGTTAGATCGGGACTTTTATGTGGATGTCATCCGAGGTGTAAAATATATTCTCCCGCTTTTGCATCAAGTGCTTCTTCATATTCGAAAATCAGCTGGCGCCCAAACAGCCCTGCCAAACGCCACTGCCCAAACGGCCACACCAAAACGCCAGCGCCCAAACGTCTGCGCCCAAACGTCTGCGCCCAAACGACCACACTCCAGACATAAGCTCCTAAAACATCTGCGCCCAAACAGGCGTGCCAGACGCCAACGCCCAAAAAGGCGTGCCAGACACCAGCGCCCAAAAAGGCGTGTCTGACGCCAGCGCCCAAAAGGCTACGCCAAAAGGGCCGTGCTAAACGCCAGCGCGCAAACATCTGCGCCCAAACGGCCACGCCCAAAGGACCGTGCGAAATCGCGTTTCCCAAACGGCCACGCCCAAACACCAGCGTCCAAACGACTGCACCCAAATGACCGTGCAAATTGCAACCAATTGTTCCATTCTTATTACTTGAAGTTACAACAATGCAAGAGAAATTAAGACATTTCAGCATTGCAGGACGAGTTTACGAATAGTCCTGGTCATCCAGTTGGGGATTTAGCTTATGTCGATAGGAGCCATATTGATTATGCTTTTAATGTCCTTGAATATCTAAATAAATTTCCACTGGTGGGCCATAACTTTTATATAACCGATTTTCAGACGTTGATTGTAGCCTCAATCAATTCAAAGCAAAATGCAATATTCCCCGTGTTTTTTTTTCTCTTTTTTTAAGTACCAGCAAATCGCAGACATTGTTACTAAATTCGATTCACCTCTGTTTCTCTGTGAAAGCTCGCATCCTGTCATCTAAAATTTCTGCTCTTAAACCTAACACCCAAAACTTACAGCTACACACACGTATCCCCTCTCTTTCTTTCACATACAGTGAAACTATTTTCGAAGCTGTATTCGATTGGTTATGTATCATATCACATTACAAATGATCAATTCGATTTCAGATCTCCTGTTACGAGTGTTATCTACCGACAGGCGTTCGAATTGCATGTGACAATGAATACTTATCGAAAAGACAAAGAAGAAAATAAAGAGGACATTTTGATTCCTGCAAATGACCTGCCCATCCTCAGGAGTTGCGCGGGCCGTTTCACGCTCATTTATCAGCAGATCGGAATGTCATTCCACCATTCTATTAACAACAGGCAGAAATAACCGAGCAAGAATTTATGAAAATCAAACAAAAAAAAAACAAAAACATGCGGGACTGCTATATAATATAACCTGAGCCATGTGTATAAACACGTTGGTTAGATCCAGTGACTAGACCCAAAGAGTTGTGAGTTCAATACCAGGCCACAGCAGTGGTGAACCAAAAAACTTGGAGAGTTGAAATTAACTGAGGCATGACACGCAGAACTAGAACAATCTGCCCCGATGGACGAAATAAAGAGTTCGGTTCGAAATTCCAATCACGTGAAGAAGGCCGGAGCGTACAATGGCCGAAACGTTGTGAATATGGCAATGAAGATGACGATAACAGTCCGAATAATGTAAATAATGCGTGTAATCATAGTACCTCATCACAGAGATCCAATCACCTGAAGAAGACGAGAGCGTACATTGGCCGAAACATTGTGAATATGGCAATGAAGATGAGGATAACAGTCCGAATAATATAAAGAATGTAAAGAACAGAATTACTATGAACTTAAATCTGAGAGCGTAAGATGCCTTCCAGAAGCTAAGCAAAGTATTAAGAAACAGAAAAATTTAGTTAGAAACAAAGAAAAATATGCTGAAATGTTATGTAATATCATTCCTCCTATATGGTAGTTTGGCTTGTTTATTTAACGGCACATCAACTCATCATGAGTCATTTGATGCCGAAATTTTATTTTCTTGTGAGCTTTGGTATTTTTTTCATTTCCAAAAAGGTATTGCTGGTATTTTTCCGAATAATGTATTGCTGTTAATTTTTTAAATGTATTTTTATATTTTAATGTTTTGACCCCAGTTTGGGGGTTCACTATTAGCCATAGCCGGAACCCTAACAGCTGTTACCACTTCGGGTTAGGGTGAACCTGGAAACAGCAATTAAGATGTGGTTTCACAACCTCTCGCTCTTGCTGTCGGATGTAGTTTATCGTCATACCCAGGATAATATGGTGATTTTCCAAGCGTAGCTTAGATGTGGCACAAGGCTGAAAGTATGGGGCACTTAGTGAGAATCGAAATCACTACTCAGTCGTAATTGTTCTAGCGAGGCAAGCATGCTAACCATTACACCGCCTCGAGGTGCCCTAGTGTTTTTCCAATCGTAGCTTAGATGTGGCACAAGGCCGAAAGTATGGGGTGCCCAGTGAGGATTGAACTCACTACTCAGTCGTAATTGTTCTAGCGAAACAAGCTTGTTAACCATTACACCGCCTCGAGGTGCCCTAGTGTTTTTTCCAATCGTAGCTCAGATCTGGCACAAGGCCGAAAGTATGGGACGCCTAGTGAGTATCGAACTCCAGACGCAATTGTTCTAGCGAGACAAGCTTGTTAACCATTACACTACATCGAAGGGTGCCTTGACATGGTGTAATTTTCTAGTAAGCTTGTCACACTAGAACAATTACGATTGAGTAGTGAGTTCGATCCTCACTGTGTGCCCCATATTTTGAGCCTTGTAGGTTGTATTATGTGTGTATTATTTACCCAAACCCAGCACAATATATGGCAGTGAATGATGGTCAGTTGTCTCAAAGATGAAGAGGAGATTTGAGGCAACAGAGATGTGGTTCTACAGAAGGATGCTGAGAATACTAGGAAGCTATGACGGCGTATTTGAATAACTAAAACTAAGCAAATTATTAAGAAACAGGAAAATTTCGTTAGAAACGAAGAAAAGGGCGGTGGACCTATATCAGTGACAATTTCCTGATAGATGAAGAGAAGACTTGATACAACAGAAATTTGGTTCTACAGAAGGATGCTGGGAATAACATGGATCGCATATGTGAGTAATGAGGAAGTTCTAATGAAAACTAAGCAAAAAGGACACATACTTAGAATTAGAAGATTTTCTAGGACACATGAGAAAGGAGGGCTCACTTATTATCATTAATCTTATATAACCAATATTTCGTTTAGGTTACCTCCAACCCTCAGAAGTAAAAATTACCAAAAATCAAGGAATTATTCACATTTTGTAAGTATGGATGACATTCGAAGTACTTAGAAAGAATATTTTTAATTAAAAAAATAAAAAGCTGTTTTTAGCTAGTTTATCGGGGTGAGCGCGAATGCAGACCCCACGTTTAGAAATAGCGCACCCGAGTCGCTCACATTTGGGGCGATCGCAAAAGTCAACCCAACCGGAGTGTAATGGAGGGGCCTTGCTCTGGGAAAATTTGGTGTGGATTTTAGTAAATATAAATTCTTTTTATTTTGGTGTGAATTAACATAAAACATCTCTGCGTTGACAGTTGTAAATGCCGCGATCGAATAATCGATGAGCTACCTTTAAGAAAATATATTTTTTTTATATATATATTCATCATTTAGTACGAATATAATGGCAAAAATATAAAACAATGAAAAAGAAAGAAAAGAGATTTGGGTGAACAAAAAGGAAACGATAAAAAAATGTTTCTGACAACAAATAACTGACTCTGAAAAAAATGACATCGACATTATCAACTCATCTTGAGTGAAACAGCAAAGGACAAAATATCTGAACAGCTTTGATTGGAAATAAATCCCACGACTTCGCGGGTTTTCATTTTAATGAGAATTCAACGTTGTGTCTTTATAGATGCCGCTCCATTCGAATAACTTGAATAATGGATGACAAACCTGATGAGAAAAAACGATGACAAAACGCAGTTTTATTAACATTATGGGAAAGTTATTCCATTTATAAATATTCCGTCCGACGAGTAGCAAGCGATTTTATATTCATTTATATGAACCCATTCCAAGACATTTTTTTCCTTTTCTGAATTCTAAGTTCAATACTTATATGACAAGAAAGCATTTAGGTGCCTCGGTTGGCAAACTTGGAATAGTGAGTTCGATTTTGACTGGATAAGATAAACTCTTTATTACGTACTTCCAAAAAATGAGCTTAAAAAAGAGCATGCCACGATGAAAAAATAACCAAAATTATTAGGTTGGTGCAAAAATAATGTATTTTCTTAGATATGTTACTATGTGAGAAAACGACATTATTTTTGCACCAACCTAATATTTTTTATCATCAAAATGTTTATGCTATTATTAAGAGGAAAGACCGAAGTATTTTTTTTATTATTTTATTAATTTTTAAACCCTTTCTAGCACGTTCGAAATAATGGCTAAAAATCTTGTTTTTCTTTCGTTAGCGGGGCAGCTAAGGTTGGTATAGAAAATTTTAGCGTCTTTTTTGTGCTAAAAACACATTAATTTGGAAATTCTTGCAGAAGTCAAATAATTGTCGGGTTTTAATGAAACTTTCTTGTGTAAACTATTTACAGGATTCGGACTATTGTTCTCATCTTTATTCCAACGTTTCAGCTGTTGTACGCTTCTTCAGGTGGTTTGAATGTCGAACTGAACCCTTTATTTCGCTCGCTGGGGTAGACTGTTCTAGTTCCACGTGCCATGTTTAATGGATATCAGTTATCAGTTATCTCCTGCTAATTCTCCTCTCCAAGTTCTCCACTGCCTTAACCAGGTATTGAACTCAACTCTTTGGGTCCTGCCACTAGATCTAACCAACGTCTTTATCCACTGTGCCATGTGTTCTTAAGAAGAAGGCCGGAGTGTAGGAATAGTCCGAATAATGAAAATAGTGTACATAATACCTCATCTCAAAAAATATAGACAGATAACTTTCTTGTGTGTTCAAGAAATTTCAGTTATCCATTTTTTGATTCAAATTATGAGTATCCTTTTTGGTTTCCATTTTCTCTACAAGATCAGTCAATGGTATTCTCAGCATTCTTCTGTAGAACCTTTTTTTCTGTCGCCTCCGGTATTCTCTTCCGTCTGTGAGAAGATTGTCCAGAAGATTACTGTCATATTGGAAATATTATATTCCAGAACAATTTAGCACTTTTTTCTTTTTTACGAACGCAATTTTCCTTTTCCTTGATATTTTGCTAAGATTTTAGAAGCCATTTTCGCTATTACAATCTGTTCCGATTTTGACATCGATTCAGGGCCTCGAATCTTGGGCTTGCTGATGGTTAGTCCTTTCTTCTCTCTTTCCTTTTCTACCTCAGTCCTGGGTATGACGATAAACTACACCCGACTACAAGGCCTCTGATCAGGAAGAGATGGAAGAATTTTTAAAAATAATTTTTGTAGATTAGAATTCGTTAAATATCCTCCTGACCTCCATTTTCCAACATCGAAAAATATTATTTTTTTTTATCATTTTAAAATTGGGGTTCTGTTCATAATATAAATACAGTATCAAATCGATCCCTGACTTCTTAAAAAAGTTATCTATATTCTGTTTTTATTTAGAAATGTCATAGTCCTAGGTATAATATATAAACTACATCCGACAGCAAGGCCTCTAGTCGGGTGGTTTTGAATAGCGTAAAAGCAGCTCTTAAGTGCTGGTGTTCCCAGGCCTGCCCTGACCCGGGGTGGTAGCACCTGTTAGGGTCCCAGCTATGGGCAAATAGTGAAACTACAAACAAAAACAAAACATTATGATAGTAAAAATACCGGCAATATATTTTCATATAACAAAAATGACCAACATCACATATTTATAGTAAAATGACCAACAACATCTTATTTGTGACTGAAGGCATACAATTGCGTTCGAAGTTTTTAGATTTCGGCATTAAATAACCCATAGAGGTGTTGATATGCCGCTAAGCAAAATCAACCAACATGAAAGAACTCTTTCTTGACATATAACATCCCATAATTTCAAACTTTTTTCCAAAATATAAACTTCACCCCCCCAAAAAAAAAACATACTACAACATAAAACACACATATATCACCACTAGTAATTATGTCCACACAAACCTGTCTATACACAAAAGCTGAGTATCACCTACCATGGATTCAATTGTGAAAGCAGAATAATATATATCATATTTTTATTACTTCAAAGCTCACATAAATGACCCATATAGGAGTTGATATGCCGTTAAACAAACAAATCAATCAATCTTTACTGCCTCGTCTTGGAAGTCATGTAGTTTTGTTTTCGCGTATATCATTTCCGAACCCTGAATTAAAGTTTGACCCGAGCAGGCTCACGGCAGTCAGGCCATTTGAGAGAAGAGCCATATTTGTATAACTTTACTGAAGTTAAACAACAATTAGTCTTTCATTAAATTGGATGAGGAACGCATATTTCAGCTGTGATAAGAGTAAAAAGGAGGACGATGGCTGATATTAGGCACTAAATGGTGAATTCCAAACATTCCCATCGTAAAATAACGACACATCCTCTTTACACAATAGAAAGATTATGATATAATTTTTGGTGTTAAAAAATAGTTACCTGTCTACAAGAATATATACAAATGCTTCTTTCTTTCTTTCTTTCTTTTTTTCTTTCTTTTCTAGTTCTTTCTAGGTCTTTCTAGTTCTTTCTTTCTTTCTTTCTCCAGTTTTTTCTTTCTTTTCTAGTTCTTTCTTTCTTTCTTTCTTTCTTTCTTTCTTTCTTTCTTTCTTTCTTTTCCAGCAATTCTTTCTTTCTTTCTATTTATCTAGTTTTCTTTCTTTCTTTCTTTCTTTCTTTCTTTCTTTCTTTCTTTCTTTCTTTCTTTCTTTCTTTCTTTTCTAGTTCTTTCTTTCTTTCTTTCTTTCTTTCTTTCTTTCTTTCTATTTATCTAGTTTTCCTTCTTTCTTTCTTTCTTTCTTTCTTTCTTTCTATTTATCTAGTTTTCTTTGTTTCTTTGTTTCTTTCTATTTATCTAGTTTTCCTTCTTTCTTTCTTTCTTTCTTTCTTTCTTTCTTTCTTTCTTTCTATTTATCTAGTTTTCTTTCTTTCTTTCTTTCTTTCTTTCTTTCTTTCTATTTATCTAGTTTTCCTTCTTTCTTTCTTTCTTTCTTTCTTTCTTTCTATTTATCTAGTTTTCTTTCTTTTATTTTTCATTCTTTATTTTTACCTGGTTAGTTTTTAAATATTAGTTTTACGCTATTTACATTGTTAGGACTGTTGTCTTCATCTTTGTTGCAATATTCACGTTGTTTCGGCCGTTGTACGCCCTGGCCTTCTTCAAATAAAATGGATAAAAGCATTTGTTGCATCCAGTGATTTAACCGAAAGAAGTGTGAGTTCAATACTTGACTACTGTAGTGGTGAACAAAAACCAGGAGTGTTGAGTTAAAGGGAGATAACTGAGACACCCGGAAGAGACACGGCACGTGGAACTAGAACAATCTTCCCCGCTGGACAAAATAATGGGTTCAGTTCGAAATTCCAATCCCCCGAAGAAGGCCGGAGCGTACAAGATGAAGAAAACAGCCCGAACAATGTAAACATGTTTGTGTTTGCTATGAATACACTCTAACAAGTGCGCAGGATCGCCACATCAGTGATGTTATGACTTTGGGTCATGACAAGTTTCGGGTCTTTCAAAATCATACTTGTTCACCCTAGAGCCCCTACCTGAACAATACCTGTTCCGGCAGGCGATCCTGAAGCAAATTTCCCCCAAGCACACAGTAACGAGGATATAAAGAACTGCTGATCTTGAAATAGCAAGCGACCAATCAGAAATGCCCTACGTCACTTCCTCTCCAGCCAAGACGCGACAAAAAAACAAAAAAACACGTGGAAAGACCCACACTCCCAATGAACACTTCTTGACATAACAAATGTAAATAACTAAATAACTCATCTCAGAAATATACACAGATCCTGAAGAAGACCGGAGCGTAAAACGGCCAAAACGTTGTGAATATAGTAACAAAGATGAGGAAAACAGTTTAAACAATGTAAATAGTGGAAAGAATTGTTTTTCATTCTTTTATCTTTTCTTTTTTTTTCTTTCTTTCTTTCTTTCTTTCTTTCTTTCTTATTTTACTTTTTACTGTATTCTTTTATATATACCTGTACACACACACACACACACACATATATATATATATATATATATATATATATATATATATATATATATATATATATATATATATATATATATATATATATATATATATATATATATATATATATCCGTATAGGATACAGGTTCGATTCCTGTCGGAGGACACATATTTTCTATGAAATTTTCTCGGACATTCAGGCCGGTAAATGTTGTTAATACTGTTTATTATAAACAGAGCATTTACTTAAATATTTGTATCTATAAAAAGTAAGTATAAACATAAAAAATGTCTTAAATAATTGTCGGACTTTGTCCATTTCATAATATAATATATATATATATATATATATATATATATATATATATATATATATATATGTATGCATGTATATATAAATAAAAAGAAAGAACAGTAATATATATAATCCGGTGTTCTTATTTATATTTTTACAAAATAGTGCTCAATGTAAATTTACAGAGCATTAATATTATAAATTAACTAATTTAAAATATGGTTTTTTCGCTACACAGTAATAACCATGTTTCAAAAATGGAAGCTAAAGCTTCAAATTTAATTTTATAATTAAATTAAAAACATTAGTTCCATTTCATCCTCGATATATATATATATATATATATATATATATATATATATATATATATATATGTATTCCCAAACAAAATCAGTTCGATTGTTTTTAAACCACGAAAATCAGTGAGATATTTGGTAGATCAAATTCTAAACGTTTTTTTCTCAGTAAGTTTTCTCACCCAAACCCCCCTCGTTAGGAATACACGAGGCTATCGGACCCAGCAGCTATCAACAGCAGTTTGAGCAACGGGCGCCATATTTCTGACATTTAAAATATGCCAGAAAAGGCGGGAAACACGAGACGAAAGAGACGAAGAAGTCAAGAATCAACTTTGAGCCAACTGCGGCATCTTGCGTGCAGACGTAGATCCAACTGAAACGGTAGCCTGGATCAAAGGAAAGAAATAACAAAGCTTTGCGCGACATCGCTATGGACTGTTTGGTTTTTCGAAGCACTTGGTAAAGTCAGAGCTTTTTTTTACCAAGATAAAAACGACACTTGTAAGAAATAGCATCGACCCCAAAACAAACAAAGAAGGGGATAGATTACACATGAAAGCCCGTCCTTGTCATTGTCAGTTGTTTTTATGTAGTATCCAGTTTAGCATCTTTGAAACTTGAAGCGCTATCAATCATTCACCTTCGAAAGCATCGATAAACAGCTACGTTTTCATATTGTATCGAGTCAAGATGTGGGTGATGTCAATTCTCACATTTCAACGTCAAGTTATTTGTTGGACTGAGAGTTATATTACAAGACTTAATTAAGTGCAACTTACTTTGCTTGTTTGGTATGTAATTCGAGCAGGTTTGCTAATATATTATTTTTGTCTTGTGAAGAAAGTCTATTTCAGCGAGCGAAATAAAGGGTCCAGTTCGACATTCCAACCACCTGAAGAAGGCCGAAACGTTGTGATAAATATGGCGACAAAGATGAGGACGGTAACCTGAACAATGTAAATAGTTTTCTTTATATATAGTATCCAAAACAATTTATTCATTGTTAACAATATCAAAATATTTGTAACCACACCCCAATTTATTATGGAGACTAAGGGCTCCAAACTCACCCCTGACCTCAAGTGCACGAGCCATCGCTAAATATGCAGGCTCCCTTTGTTGTTCATGATGACGGTCGTCTTCGAGTATAGAATCCAGAGGTTAGCAGTGAATATTTCGAATACAGTAGGGAACCGTAGTTCAGGTTAGCAGTGGATATCCCGGTAAAAGTAGCAGATCGTAATTCGTCCTCCTGTTTCTCTTCGCTTGACAAGCTGGAACTGGACATTCGGATAGGATAAACAAAATGGCCGCCTTTATACACGACGGATTGAATCTTCTAAGTCTTCTGATTGGTTAACCTTCTATTGGTGGACTATAAAGTGAGTAAAGTCATTTGGGCTAGCTCACTAGTACATATATTCACAAAAAACTGCAACACCCTGTACCGCTCCAGTAAGTATCTGACTCCTCATACTATCTTCTATTTTAAAAGAGCCAGATCAGGCCTAGAATAGAGTACTGTTGTCATGTTTGGGCAGGAGTTGCCCAGACCGCACTTTTCAACTTCAATAGAGTGCAAAAACGTATGGAGTTCTTGTGGGTGCTGAATTATTACCCACCCTCCAACCACTCCCTCACAGGCGAGATGTGAGAAGTCTCTCACTGCTCTATCGCTACCTCCACGGAAAATGCTCGGACGAACTACATTCCCTGGTTCCGCCAGTTCAAACCTTCACAGCTAGGAACCGCCATACCACTTACATAGTATCAAACCACCCGCATTGCCCCCATATTCCATCGGTGAGAAGTAAGTTCCACTCGAACAGCTTCTTCCTGTGAACCACTGCTCTGTGGAACCGACTCCCAACAGGATGTTTCCCTGCTCACTGCAATCTGACGTGTTCAAGTCTAGGGTTAACCGTTATCTTCCTCTCCTAACCGTATAAACTGTTTTCTAATGTAACCCTCTATCTCGAGTGGCCCTTGGGACTTGTACTGGATCAAACTTATTATGAAAAAAAATGACCAAAACTAAAAATATCCAAACAGGTATATATGAAATTAATGTCACAACTGCTCCTTACAATATATTGGTGAAACTTGCAGAAATAAAAAAAGCATTTCTATGAACACAAAAATGCATTAGTCATAAATAGAACTAACTCTTTGATCGAAAGAAGGCCACATTTATTAAGAGAAATTTGATTTGATTAAATCAAGCAAATCAAATTTCTTTTTTTTTACCGGTTGTCAACCTTTTGCAGGCTGTTTAAGGCCAGAAAATATTTTTCAGAATTTCTTGGAGATAATATGATTTATTGATAAAAGTCGTACTAATTAACCCATAGCTGGGGGAGAAGAGCTGGTTTCATACTTTTCCGAAGAGAATATAACGAACTCGACTGGGATTGGAACTCAGCTCTCCGATTTCCAACTCGGAGCCATTATCCAAGCTAGACTTTATGAATTTGAGCGCAGTACTAGATTGGCGGCTAGGTCTCATCTATTCACGGTTGAAATGACTAGATGTAATCGTAACTTCTATGCGAACAGTTTATTCTCTCGCTTGTGAAACTTCCTTCCGACTCCATGCTTTCCAGTCAACTTTGATCTTTAAAAATTCAAATGCAATGTCAGTCGGTATCGACTAACTTACTATTCTATTGTTCGCGCTCCTTAATAATGTTTCTCCTTTTTATTATTGGTTTACACTTAGTAACCCCTTGAGTCTTAGTGGCTTTACTGCCTTGAATAGGGTGAAATGATTTTTTTAAAAAAAGTACTGACCATGATCGATGTTGCTTAACTTCGGTAATCGTACGAGAGTGGGTGTTTCAGTGTGATATGTCCATAAACCTTTATACTGCCCGTATATCCAAATTTACAGGATACGGTATTAACAAGCGGCCTCCCATCTGTGTAATGATCAGGAGAGACGTTGTTTAACTTCGGTAATCGTGAGAGAACCGGTGTTAAAACATGATATGGCCGAAAGCCAACCGGCTAAGAGTTGTTTGATTTTCTCAAGTCGAGTTTTATGTGAACGAATTTGTTTGTATGAGAAATGAGTTGATGTTCTGTAAATGATTCGTGTTATTTTTGCTTGAATATTTGACATCAAAAGAAGGGACAGAAATTTTAAGAAAGATTTTCAAAATCAAAAATGCAGAAACGATTGCAGACAATTCCACCTACGATATTAGGAGTGACCGGAAAATTAAAATTAATAAAGATCTTTCTTTCTTCCTTTCTTTCTTTCTTTCTTTCTTTCTTTCTTTCTTAATCCTTCCTTCCTTCCTTCCTTCCTTCCTTTCTTAATGCTTCCTTCCTTCCTTTTTGCTTTCCTTAATTCATTCATTCTTTCTTTCTTTCGTCCTTCCTTCTTTCTTTCCAGTCCTTCCTTCCTTCCTTCCTTCCTTCCTTCCTTCCTTCCTTCCTTCCTTCCTTCTCAGTCTTTCTTTCTTTCTTTCTTTCTTTCTTTTCCAGTCCTTCCTTCCTTCCTTCCTTCCTTCCTTCCTTCCTTCCTTCCTTCCTTCTCAGTCTTTCTTTCTTTCTTTTCCAGTCCTTCCTTCCTTCCTTCCTTCCTTCCTTCCTTCCTTCCTTTCTTTCTTTCTTTCTTTTCCAGTCCTTCCTTCCTTCCTTCCTTCCTTCCTTCCTTTTCAGTGCTTGCTTTCGATATAAGGAGTGACCGGAAAATTAAAATTAATAAAGATCTTTCTTTCTTTCTTCCTTCCTTTCTTCCTTCCTTCCTTTCTTAATGCTTCCTTCCTTCCTTTTTGCTTTCCTTAATTCATTCATTCTTTCTTTCTTTCGTCCTTCCTTCTTTCTTTCCAGTCCTTCCTTCCTTCCTTCCTTCCTTCCTTCCTTCCTTCCTTCTCAGTCTTTCTTTCTTTCTTTCTTTCTTTCTTTCTTTCTTTCTTTCTTTCTTTCTTTTCCAGTCCTTCCTTCCTTCCTTGCTTGCTTCCTTTCTTCCTTCCTTCTCAGTCTTTCTTTCTTTCTTTTCCAGTCCTTCCTTCCTTCCTTCCTTCCTTCCTTTCTTTCTTTCTTTCTTTCTTCTTTCTTTCTTTCTTTCTTTCTTTCTTTCTTTCTTTCTTTCTTTCTTTTCCAGTCCTTCCTTCCTTCCTTCCTTCCTTCCTTCCTTCCTTCCTTCCTTCCTTCCTTCCTTCTCAGTCTTTCTTTCTTTCTTTCTTTCTTTTCCAGTCCTTCCTTCCTTCCTTCCTTCCTTGCTTCCTTTCTTCCTTCCTTCTCAGTCTTTCTTTCTTTCTTTTCCAGTCCTTCCTTCCTTCCTTCCTTTCTTTCTTTCTTTCTTTCTTTCTTTCTTTCTTTCTTTCTTTCTTTCTTTTCCAGTCCTTCCTCCTTCCTTCCTTCCTTCCTTCCTTCCTTCCTTCCTTCCTTCCTCTTCATTTTCATTGCTTGCTTTCTTTCTTTTCTTTTCCAGTTCTTCCTTCCTTCCTTTCCTTTTCAGTGCTTGCTTTCGATATTGGGAGTGACCGGAAAATTAAAATTAATAAAGATCTTTCTTTCTTTCTTTCTTTCTTTCTTTCTTTCTTACTTTCTTTCTTTCTTTCTTAATGCTTCCTTCCTTCCTTCCTTCCTTCCATCCTTTCTTTCTTAATGCTTCCTTCCTTCCTTTTTGCTTTCCTTAATTCATTCATTCTTTCTTTCTTTCGTCCTTCCTTCTTTCTTTTCCAGTCCTTCCTTCCTTCCTTTCTTTCTTTCTTTCTTTCTTTCTTTCTTTCTTTCTTTCTTTCTTTCTTTCCAGTCCTTCCTTCCTTCCTTCCTTCCTTCCTTCCTTCCTTCTCAGTCTTTCTTTCTTTCTTTCTTTCTTTCTTTCTTTTCCAGTCCTTCCTTCTCTTCCTTCCTTCCTTCCTTCCTTCCTTCCTTCCTTCCTTCTCAGTCTTTCTTTCTTTCTTTTCCAGTCCTTCCTTCCTTCCTTCCTTTCTTTCTTTCTTTCTTTCTTTCTTTCTTTCTTTCTTTCTTTCTTTCTTTCTTTTCCAGTTCTTCCTTCCTTCCTTCCTTCCTTCCTTCCTTCCTTTTTGCTTTCCTTAATTCATTCATTCTTTCTTTCTTTCGTCCTTCCTTCTTTCTTTTCCAGTCCTTCCTTCCTTCCTTCCCTCCTTTCTTTCTTTCTTTTTCTTTCTTTCTTTCTTTCTTTCTTTCTTTCTTTCTTTTCCAGTCCTTCCTTCCTTCCTTACTTCCTTCCTTCCTTCCTTCTCCTTCTTTCTTTTCTTTCTTTCTTTCTTTCTTTCTCTTTCTTTCTTCTTTTCTTTTCCAGTCCTTCCCTTCCTTCCTTCCTTCCTTCCTTCCTTCCTTCCTTCCTTCTCAGTCTTTCTTTCTTTCTTTTCCAGTCCTTCCTTCCTTCATTCCTTCCTTTCTTTCTTTCTTTCTTTCTTTCTTTCTTTCTTTTCCAGTTCTTCCTTCCTTCCTTCCTTCCTTCCTTCCTTCCTTCCTTCCTTCCTTCCTTCCTTTTTGCTTTCCTTAATTCATTCATTCTTTCTTTCTTTCGTCCTTCCTTCTTTCTTTCCAGTCCTTCCTTCCTTCCTTCCTTCCTTCCTTCCTTCCTTCCTTCCTTCTCAGTCTTTCTTTCTTTCTTTCTTTCTTTCTTTCTTTTCCAGTCCTTCCTTCCTTCCTTCCTTCCTTCCTTCCTTCCTTCCTTCCTTCCTTCTCAGTCTTTCTTTCTTTCTTTTCCAGTCCTTCCTTCCTTCCTTTCTTTCTTTCTTTCTTTCTTTCTTTCTTTCTTTCTTTCTTTCTTTTCCAGTCCTTCCTTCCTTCCTTCCTTCCTTCCTTCCTTCCTTCCTTCCTTCCTTTTCAGTGCTTGCTTTCTTTCTTTCTTTCTTTTCCAGTTCTTCCTTCCTTCCTTCCTTCCTTCCTTCCTTCCTTCCTTCCTTCCTTCCTTCCTTCCTTTTCAGTTCTTTCTTTCTTTCTTTCTTTCTTTCTTTCTTTCTTTCTTTCTTATCCCAGTAAGATTCTAATTCGCTACACAGTTTAATGGTCAACTGACCTAGCTTTCTCGATATTACTCCACGGCCAGGTGCCCAAATCTTTGAAAGTTTTACTATTAGCAAAGCTTGGTTTGGCACAAGCCTACAAATATAGTGCACTGATCGACGACCGAACCCAACCCTTCTACAGGAGAACTAAACTATCTTGCTCAACATCACTGTACAGCTAGATTCCCAAATATCTGGGTACACCGTTATTTAGCTATGTTTGGCACAAGGCCGAAAATATGGAAACCCAGTGCGGTTCCAACTCATTAATTTATAGACAGAAAATATCAGAAGTCTGAATCGAATTTAGTATCCATCAGGAACATTTGATGTTTTTTTTTTGACAATAGATGTTCATCTTGTACAAAATTCAGCAAGCTTGAAGTTTACAGAGTAAAAATTACAGCTTATGGGCAGATAACGATTAACAGTAAACTTCCATACGTTAAGAGTGTACTGATTGGGGAAGCGTCCTCTTGGGAGTCGGATTCACATATCAGCGGTTTGTGGGAAGAAGTTAATTCGAGTAGAACTTACATCTCATCAATGGAATACGTAGGGAATAGGGGTGGTTCGCTACGATGTGCGTGGCATGGTGGGTCCTAGCCGTGAAGGTTAGACCTGGTGGAACTTGTACAATTTCCATGGAGATGGCGACAGAGCAACAAAGACGCGGAGACGCTTTTGGATTCTATCGAAATCGGAAAATGTGGACCGGAA
>OZ010606.1:6382094-6424594 GCA_963932145.1 Acanthosepion lycidas | reverse complement strand
TATAAATGCCAAATCAGCAATCAGAGCGCTCAATTCATAACTGAAAAGCGATGCGTTATAAGCAGGAGCTGTCACTGTTTTAAAAATTTCCTTTCCCCATAGTGCTCAATCGGCGGACGACAGGAAGTCGTCCACAAACAAACTTTGACATTGTTTCCAAAATGGCTGAAAATTTTCGGGCATTATGCACAGCAGAGAAAGGTTTTGGTTGCAACAAATTGTCGTATATATATATTTTTATTCCGATGGGTTCGAACTTGCGACACCTCCCTTCATAGGAGAAAGGGGGACGTAAGTGGAGCCCTAAAGAAAAAAACGTCTACTTGAGTGCCTTGGTCTCATTATTTTACTGTCTAAATTCCTAGATATAACCGTAGGTTCTATTTCATTAGATTATTCACTCGCACTTCTTGCATGCGGAACTATCATCCAATTTTAACCTTTTCTCAGTCTGCAAAAATTTAAATGTAATGTCAATCGTCATGTTATGTCTCCTTCAATCCTGTTTTTATGCTTTTTCCTCAATAGCAGTTTCTTTTACTCTCAGTAGCCCAATAGTGGCTTTATTACCTTGCTCAGGGTAACATGATTGAGTTCATGTGAATAGATAGCTGTTATAGTGGAACACATCTATTCGATAGTTAATAGACTCTCCCACCTATAATAAGTAGGAGTAGTAAGAGTAACGAGTCAGTCGGTCAGGGAGGCGGTCAGTCAGTCGATGCCGGACGACCGTTAGTCGGATACTAAAGTATCAGTGGCCACAACAAGATTACTCTGCGTAATACCTATTATATCAAGTTCCTAACGTTTTGTACGTTGAACCTATTTTAGGACCGACTTAATACAAATACAAGCCTCCACTGTGAAATCACTCCATAACAATAGCAGAGCTGGAATAATGAGGAAAGATAAAGATTTGTTTAGAGCAGCAAGGACGTTGTGAAGGTCCATGATCGCCACGCCCAAATAGACATGACACTTAAGGGAAAATGATGGTTATGTGCAGATCGAGTTTCCTGGTGTTGGTTTACTTGTAAGGATTTTCCGATACGTTTTATTTAATAAAGGATTATTTGAGTATACGTTTCTCTCTGGGTTCTCACACATCCAGTTTACTTTCAAGGCCCCCACTTCCCCAAATACCCTATTACTTCCTGATACATACGTGATGCTTGTTGTCGAGTACGAATTAATGTCACTTCAACCCCCACCGGCCGTTCTCGCAAGAGAAATAGTTTCTGTTCACAAGGATGCAATACGAATTGATCCTTGTGTGTAAAGTCGATCGATATTAGCTGACAAGACGCGGAACGAAGTCAAGTGTTGGTCGAATGATGGAAGCCCCGAACCGAAATAACAAATAAAACTTGTAAAGTAAGGCAATGAAATATTTGTCTGTTTAATGGCACATCAACTCCCTATGGGTCATTTAATGCCGAAATTTAATTTTCTTGAGAGCTTGGAAGTAACAAAAATTTGATATACTAGCCAAATTACCCGCGCATTTTTGTGTGTCGCACATTTGTTTTGTAAGAAATTGATGATTGATTTTAAATCATTGTTATAATTTATGGCGAAAAATGATGCATTTTAATATTAATCAATGATCTTGCTGAAGTAACCTCCATCTTCTGGCTTTCTCCTTCTATATTTTGGCTAAGAGTCATTCCCTTGTTCAAATTTAAATTTAATTTAAATCAAAGGGAAAACTTTCAGTGGGGTTGCAAAAACAGCTTGATCTGATCCCTTTGATAAGTATTTGATGCAATCCTTGATCGAAGAGATTAATGAGCAGATTTCAACATTGATATGACAGTTGAATTGTCGCAACAAATATGTATTGTAAGGCGTTACCTACTGATTGGTGATTTCTTACTTAACTTGACGTCCATATTGTCTCGTTTTGATCTTGCCCAAGTGACCTCCATCTTCTGGCTTTCTCCTATATTTTGGATAAGAGTCAATCCTTTGTTCAAATTTAAATTTAATTTAAATGAAAGGGGAAAAAATCAGTGGTGAAGTGTATCCCACCTCTCAGGGAGGGCTCCTTTAATCAAAATGAAATATACTTATCCATCTACGTAGTTTCAGAATATATATACCTATGGAGGTCTATCTACAAAACACTTCGATAACAAACAGACAGAGGCTATATATGGAGGTTATTCTGCTTTCACAGCTGAATACATGGTAGATGATACTTAGATTTTGTGCATATACATGTTTGTGTGGACATAATTACTAAAGGTGGGGATATATGTGTTTTATGCTGTAGTTTTGTTCAAGTTATATTTTGGAATACAATTTGATTTCCTTAAGAAATTGTCGGATATTATATAGATTAATATCACGAAAGAGTTCTTTCATGTTGATTGGTAGGTGGTATTTTAAGCGGGTTTGAGTGAAGCTGCTACAATTTGATAGTTTTCATCGGTTAATCGGAGCGCTTTCGGTTAATACATTAGCCATTATCAAGGATGTTTTTTTGGTTTAACTGAATATGTAGACATTTTTTAATTTAATTTCATCGTCAATAATAACACCTCACTAGCAAAATCTAAACAATATAGAAACAACAGTATTTTTGAATGTACATAATTATGGAATTGCGTATAAATTTATGAATAATAGTTACATTGGGCATACAACTACATGACTATCAAGACGACTTACTTTGTATCTCTTGGATCATAACTCCATTCAGAGCCATCTAAACACACACGTAGACCTAAAAAAAACTCTGCCCGTAACATACTTGTAGAAACTAAGAACAAAATAGCCCCCTTACATGGAGGAAACGGTTTAAATTAATGGAAACATTAACAATAAAAAAGAAGACTGCAACGCTGGATAATATCAATTAATGAACACGGCCGCAACGTGATGACAGTGTTTGGAAATTAAAACATTCCTATTGCTAAATAAAAAAAATGTACATATTCACTTAAACAACAACAGCAACAACAACAACAGCAACAACAACGACAGCAACAACAACAATAAAACATCCTTGATAAAGAGTTAAAGATTGGACTGAATCATAGTGTCCCGTCAGTTATTTTCAATGAAACCTGTATAAATGAGCGGTTGCTGCCTAAATATATAAGGTATATATATATATATATATATATATATATATATATATATGTGAAAATATTGTAGAAAATAGGAAAGAAACTGGTTTGGTAAATAATCCAAAGTTCCTTAGTATTTTTGTAATTATTTTTAAAAAATAGTGCTCGATACGAACGTAGAGCATAAATATAATTATTTATTTAAAAATATGATTCCAACTCGCTACATAAGAGGTCTCATGTTTCAAAACAAGAGCCGAAAACTTCAAAATAATATTTGAATTAACTTGAGTTAAAGTAGGCTCTGTTCCATCTTCAAGCGAATTTTTTTGGGAATGAATTATTTCTGAAATTTACGAGTTTTAATAGTATGGTCAGAATTGAAATAAAAAATTTCCATGGTAACATCAAGGGCGAAAACTTCCTCCGTCGTAATTTAGCCACCCCCACCTTACCGTGACCCGGCATCTATGAAAGTAACTCTATACTGATACAAATTATTAACACCCCACCCTGCCGATTCTAAACAATCCGCCCTTGATGTTACCATGGAAATTTTTGATTTCAATTCTGACCATACTATTAAAACTCGTAAATTTCAGAAATAAGTCATTCCCAAAAAAATTTCGCTTGAAGATGGAACAGAGCCTACTTTAACTCTAGTTAATTCAAATATTATTTTGAAGTTTTCGGCTCTTGTTTTGAAACATGAGACCTCTTATGTAGCGAGTTGGAATCATATTTTTAAATAAATAATTATATATATATATATATATATATATATATATATATATATATATATATATATATATACAATAAAAATATAGTTTCAAGGTATGCCATTTTTATCGGTAAAAGTGTTTAATATCAGGGACATAGTGTATGTAAATATAAAATATAAAAGTGGATACTGAGGTCAGTACCTAGCGGCGACAGTCTGTTCCAGGCTTGAAGAGAAACTTCATGGCCTGAATATTTCGTTCAACCATAAGACAAATTGTCACCGCTAGCAGTTGGCCTCAATATCCACTTATATATATGTGTATATATCAGTGGCGACTATAGTCATCAATGTTTGTCGGGCTCATTACAATCTTTAACAAAATATACTATTGGTATAATTTAGATGCTATAATGTTTCCTTTACTTCAACTAAAATATATAATTTAAAAAAATCTGTAGCCAGATATGTCTTTTTTTAAATAACGTGTGAATCCATCTCGAGTGTGTGTTTGTATATATGAATATGCGTTACTATGTTTATGTATCTCTCTGTGAATTTTACGTTTATGATCAGTACTGCTGACTGATATCATATTTCCTCAACACTCCCCAAGTCACACTCCCCACCCTAACCTCTAGTCGACGTGTTACGACTTTCTTTCATTTTCGCCGAATTTTGATCTGGCTAAATTTAATTTGCCCTATTTTTAATTGATACATTGTGCTAAAAACCTTATACTGTACGTAATAAATTATTTAAAATGGACTTTTGGAAACAATAAGTTGAAATAGAAATCTGTTCTTTGAAAAACAGGGCATTAAAGGCATTAGAGATTTTTAAAAGGTTATTTATAAAATTAAAGCGAGAAATATATTGCCTATTAAATGTTTTCAGCTCAGATAGAGCTCAGATCTGCCTAGCCGGTCTAGCCACGTTGATTTTATTTAATTTTTCTTTCTTTCTTTCTTTCTTTCTTTTGAGCCATGTCAACGAAACGTATTTTGGTCAATATTTTGAGGCGGGGAAATAAAACAATTCATTTTGGATCCAGCTGAAATCAAGAATGAAAACGTCGCACTACGAAAGAGTTTTGTTGCTTTAAAATAGATATACTCGAATATTGACTCACTCGTGCTAAGCCCGACAAGCTCGATCACCGGAGTCACCTCTAGTATATATATATATATATATATATATATATATATATATATATATATATATATATACAGAATTCCAACAAAATAAAACACCACACACCCACACACTTCTTGTATTTAACTATCTGTTCGTTAGGTGACCGAGCCTCCGTTTACTATCATCTGCGGATTTCCCGCCTATAATTATCGCTTTCGATATTAGTTATCTGGTCATGTAATGATCGTTCCCTGTAAAACTGATCTAGCCTTGACTCGAGGGACTGTTCTCCAGCTATGGTTAAAGTGGACATTCTAATGATTAACTTCGCGTGGAAAGAGCGCAATTATTAGCCCCGTTTGGAATTGGAAAGTCTTCCGAAGCCTTCTGGTGATCAGGCGACATTACTCAAACTTGAAAAATTCAGAAATTCTCCAAATATTCTGAATAAGGAATCAACCATGCTCATTACAAGAATAGAAATATTGAAGACAAGGAAATAATCTGAAAGATGATTTCTGAAAGACAAGCCAAAAATAATAATAATAATAATAATGATAATGATAATGATAATGATAATAATAATAATAATAATAATAATAATAATAATGATAATGATAATAATAATAATAATAATAATAATAATAATAATAATAATAATAATAATAATAATTAGTCCCAATCCCTCGTCTTACGAACATTTCTCTTAATAATAATTTTAAAATAATTCAGTAGACGATCATATTTTATTTTATTTGTGGTAATTGGATTTTTGACTCGATGCTGTCCGTCTGAAAATTCTTTATCGCCATCACTTCTCGGCCTTCTGGCTGAGATCAAAATGTAGTACCTGTTCTTTTCAGCTTATTCTGATTTTCTCTCTCTCTCTCCACTTCTTTCTTTCTTTCTTTCTTTCTTTCTTTCTTTCTATATATCATCATCTTTCTTTTTTTCTCATACATTAATGTTTTATATTTCTTTATCTATTTTTTTCTATATATCATCGCTTAATCTGATTCCTTGTTTCTTTCTTTTTCTCACTGAAACCAAACAGTTTCTCTTATATGTCATTTCCGGCGGCCAAAACGGAATAGTCCATTAATCTGATTCTCTCTCTCTCTCTTTCCACTTCTATCTTCCCCTCTTTCTTTCTTTCTTTCTTTTCAAATCTCCATCTTACGAATATGTCTCTTAATAATAATAATAATTTAAAAATAATCCAGCAGACGATGTTATTGTATTTAATTTAAAGTAATTAGATTTTTGGCGATTGCTTCAATCAATTTCTGTCATTTGATAAATTGTGCACTTATCCTGGTCACCATGACTACTCGGCCTTTTGGCTGAGATCAAAGTGCAGTATCTGTTCTTATCAGCTTAATCTGATTCTCTGTCTACCCTTCTTTCTTTCATTGTTTCGCTGAAATCAAGTAATGTCTTTCTCTCTTCGAAAACATGGAATAGTCTATTATTTATAAGGTATTAACAGGATATAAAAGTTGTTCCAAATAACGAATGGAGGGTAAGCACAATTATAATAAGATATATGCTGAATTAATCTTATCATATATATATTTTGATGTGGCTGTAATTATAAAATAAGTGTAAATCACATTTGTAGCCTGTAATAATGCTTCTTTATTTGCCATGAAGCAAATAATTGTTAGAAAATAATGCGTGTATATATATATCGGAAAGATGGTGAAGATGGAAAACTGGCGCCTCATAACCAGTTGCTTCAGATCGGTGGAGCGCAACAGCTCAGGAAAGCAGTCCACCTAGGGGAAGAAAAAACCCTTATTTTAAACCTCCGTTACTTTATGGTCATATCCAAACACAGAAAATGGTATGGAAGTAAATCCAAACAGTCAACACAGATAACTTTCTGGCAATTCCTGCAGCCAAGCTGGTCTCAAATATAATAATAAAAAATATACTGTATTCCTTTCAATTTTGTCGTTATGGCCAAGAAGGGGAGGAGGCATGTAGTCTTGTCAGCTCACGGCCTCTCTATACCAACGACCAGGTCTGCGCTCTTTATTTATGGTAATGGGATTTTTGGCGATTACTTTACTAAGTTTCCGCCCTTTGATACTATGCGTCTGAAAAAATGGTGCTTTTCAGCCTTGTTGCCTCGGAGACGTTAAAATAATATTAAACCCAAACGCCAGGCAACTCCCCACCTTAAGAGGTAGCTCTCTTTTATGTAGTCGAGCCTGTTCTCACCGACATGGCGTCGTTACCTTTTGTCTTTTCCACAAATATTTTCATCGCTACACATCTGACGGGCGGACGCTTCCCCGATAATCTTAACCACTTCAAGACTAGAGTCAACTGTTATCTATCCTACATATTTCCATAATCTACAATTCTTATCCTTACATGCAAAAAACATTCAGTAACCCTCTACCTTGAGTGGCTCCTGGGCCCTGGTCGAATAAAATCCGTTAGTACGTCGATTTTGACAAATAACAAAAAACAAAACAGTATTTGATTATAAGATATGTTACAGTGTAACAAAAAACGATCTTTATTTCCAACCTAAACACATCTAATGCCATCTGATGGAGAAAAAAAACAAAAAAACAAAACAAAAACAAAATAAAAATAAATATTGAAAGTAAATTTGCTATTTCAGATTTTAGAAGTTCAGGCATTAATTTAAAGCAATGATTTTTTTTTTTCTCAAGAAAAAAAAAACGTTTAAAAAAATCCCGACTTCGGATGTTCTTTCAAAATGGCGTCAGTGGCGCGATGTTTCCGGTTAGAAGACAAATTTTAGAGCCATCTAATAGAAAGGTTGTATGCCTCACAGGATATATTGATCGCTGGTCTAATCAGCCAATCAAATTATCTTGACCCTTTGATCCGGATAGCACTTCAAAGGAATGATAATCGACGTAAGAAAATTAGTGGGAAAAACCTGCCGATTTCGAAGAGAGAGGAAAAAAAAATTTCCATTAGTGCTGATATTTGAAGAGCCATTTTGTCACAAAAATCTCTAAGTGCCAATGTTAACAGTAAATGTAATTTTAGTTGCTTCCTTATAAGGAAATTTTCGGCTTTCATTGACCGGGCAGGGTTAGGGTTAGGGTTAGGGTTAGGGTTAGGGCGCCTATTAAAGAAAGCGGTAAATTCAAAAAGACGTGAGACAACCGTTGAAAAATGGTGACGACTGATGTGACTTAAAAATTCAGTAAGAATTTCCACACATGACGTCAATTCTAAACGTCCGATGTTGTTCTTCGAAAAGCACGCTAACTTGGCGCCCAAAATCAGTGAGTTGTTTAGCCATACTAGAAGGAAAGACGAGAGTCGTCTGCAAATAACCTTTAAATGACGAGTCACAAGATCGAGCAGCAGTTAATCAATCATAAAAGAACCAATTAGAATTAAGTAATTACGCGACAGTCGAATGATTATTCAATGTCATGAATATTCAAGAAATTTATTCAAGGTTATTCAAGGTCAATTATTACTGAAAGATAAAACAGTGATCATAATTTTTTTTTTGTCACGCTTTTTTTGGCTCACTAGCCATCGGTTTGCGTCCAAAAGATTAATATCTGTTTTCCTAATTTCTAATGGCAATATTAATAATACTCGTTTCCTTATAAGGAAACATTTAACATTCATTAACGTAGCCCCCAGTGCTACTTGAGTTACGCTTTTCTTCAATCCTTGGAGATCGGTTTAGGATCAAAGTGTAAAATCTGTTTTATAATGGTAATAATAGTAATTTCCTCATAAGGAAACATTCGGTACTCATGGACCGAGCAGCGAGTGCTAAATTCGTTTGAAATTTATAAAATCTTTCTATTAAAATAATTTTTCAGGAAAATAGGGTTCTCAAGTCCAGTAACTGTTATAGCTCTTTCCAGTATTGACGGGGGTTTCCTTCCTAACTTTTTGTTTGAAGTAGTGTGGAATGTCAACATCTTGTTTATGTCATTATTTTCTCTTCTCAAGCCCTGTAGCTGTTATCACTCTTTCCAGTATTGATGGAGGTTTCCTTCCTAACCTTTTGTTTGAAGTAGTGTAGAATGTCAACATCTTGATTATGTCATTATTTTCTCTTCTCAAGCCCAGTAGCTGTTATCACTCTTTCCAGTATTGAAGGGTGTTTCCTTTCTAACCTTTTGTTTGAAGTAGTGTGGAATGTCAACATCTTGATTATATCATTATTTTCTCTTCTCAAGCCCAGTAGCTGTTATCACTCTTTCCAATATTGATGGGGGTTTCCTTCCCAACCTTTTATTTGAAGTAGTGTGGAATATCAACATCTTGATTATATCATTATTTTCTCTTCGAATTAGAGGTGCTATCCATTTCAATTGTTGCTGTTTTGGAAATCTTCAAGAGATGTGCTTTCTGTTATTTGGCATAATTTTTTGTTTGAGATTATGTAGCCCCAGTCCATGATCCGTGAAAACGCTTGTGTACAGGTGACAGTCTAGACATGTCCGAAAGAGTTTGTCGTCATGCGTGGCATTCTTGGGAAAGTCACGATTTGACGTGGCGATTTAAGAACAACTAAAATTTTTAGGTTAATGTTTATGTTTTACAGCAACTTGCGGTGTTGGGTGAAACTAGACGTAGCGCAGCCTATTTTATGTTCAGTTTCCTTATATCCTATATTGGTTGTAAATGATCCATACGCAGAGGTATTTCAAATAATATATTAAAGAAAAAGTAAGAGAGAGAGAGAGAGAGAGAGAGAGAGAGAGAGAAGAAAAAAGAAGACGGCGATACAGAGGAAAAAAGACGGCGATACAGAGAGAGTGCGATAGAGATAGGACGAGAGGGAGAAAATTGAGAAAGATAAAGAGAGAGAATATGAGAAAAAGAGAGAAAGAAAAAGAGAGAGAGAGAGAAATAGATAAGGAAAAGGAAGACGGAGATACAGAGGAAAAAAGACGGAGATACAGAGAGAGTGCGATAGAGATAGGACGAGAGGGAAAAAATTGAGAAAGATAAAGAGAGAGAATATGAGAAAAAGAGAGAAAGAAAAAGAGAGAGAGAGAGAGAAATAGATAAGGAAAAGGAAGACGGAGATACAGAGGAAAAAAGACGGAGATAAGAAAGAGAGAGAGAGTGGGATAGAGATAGCAAGAGAGAGAGAAAAAAGAGAAAGCGATAGAGAGAAAAGAGAGAATGAGAGAGAGAGAAAAAGAGAGAAAGAGATAAAGGAAAAAGAAGACGGAGATATAGAGAGAGTGAGATAGAGATAGGAAGATAGAGAGAAAGAGAGAGAAAAATTAAGAGAGAGAGAGAGAGAGAAAAAGAGAGAGAAAGAGAGAGAGAGAGAGAAATAGACAAGGAGAAAAATAGCCAAGATGAAAAATAAAACGGAGATAAAGAGAGTGGGATAGAGAAAGAGAGGGAGAGAAAGAGAGTGTGATAGAGATAGACAGGGAGAGAAAGAGAGGGAGATACAGAGAGGGAGATACAGAGAGTGGGATAGAGATAGACAGGGAAAGAAAGAGAGGGAGAGAAAGAGAGTGGGATAGAGAAAGAGAGGGAGAGAAAGAGGGGGAGAGAAAGAGGGAGATACAGAGAGTGGGATAGAGGTAGACAAGGAGAGGAAGAGAAAAAGGGGGAGATAAAGAGAGGGAGAGAGCGAGAGAAAAAGAGAAAGAAACAGACAGAGAGAGAAAGAGGGACAAAGACATAGGGACAGAGCGTGAAATGAGTAGAGAAAGAAAGAGATAAATATTAAAACAAATAGATTTAGATATAGAAAGATAAAAAGAGAGAGAAATAGACGAGGAAAGAGTAGAACTCACAGAGAAAAGAGATGGAAAACAGAAGAGAGAGAGAGAGAGAGAAATAATATGATAAATAATACATGTAGAAATAGATAGATAGAGAAAGAGAGAAATAGACGAAAAAAAGTAAATATAACAGAGAGAGAGAGAGAGAGAGAGAGAGAGAGAGAGAGAGAGTGAAACCGTGAGAGGGGGAATAGGAAAGAGAGATACTAATATAAATAGATATAGAGATAGATGGATAGAGAGAGAGAAAGAGGGAAAGAGAGAGAAATGGACGAAGAAAAATAAATATACTACAAAGAGAGAGAGGGGGAGAGAGAAAGAGAAATACTAAAATAAATAGATCTAGAGACAGACCAACAGAAAGAGAGATAGACAGATAGATAGATATATAGAGAGAGATATTGAAAGAGAAATAGTCAAAATAAATATAAAAGAGAGAATAATAACGAGAGAGAAATAGAGAGAGAGAGAGAGAGAGCAGACAGACATACAGATAGATAGAGAGATAGAGAGAGAGAGGGATACTGTGAGAGAGAGAGATACACAAAAATAATTATAAAAGATAATAATAATAATAATAATAATAATAATAATAATAATAATAATAATAATAATAACAGAGTATATTTATTTGATGTAGGTAATGAGATTGGAGCAATTTTTAAATTGGGTAAAAGCTCTGCCATATTATTTAGCTTTGGGGGAAACAGGAATGTCGGACTTTCACACTTCTCTTCCCGACCAACTTTCACTTTGCCCCTCCGTACCCCGGCTGGATTGCACGTATACGCCCTACTTAATAGCGCCTAATCTGGAGGGGATATGTCGAGCTGGACAAATCATCAAACTATCAGAATCCGTCTTGTATATTTATAAATCCACCATTCGTTCCCGCATTGAATATTACTGCCACATCTGGCCTGGTGTTCTTACCCTACGCATATATCTCTCGATTTTTATCAAAATTTAAATTAGTGGTTCCCAACCTAATTTGGGCCATGCCTCACTTTGGTATTTCTAAAATTCTGGTGCCCCTTGTAATATGTAATTCTTATATATTCAAAATTTTATTGTAATTCACGTGAAGGAAGCTTAAAAGGCCATTAACTTGGTCTCTAAGCAAGCCTCCAAACACCATTGCGTCCATGAAAGAGAAAAATTAAAAAAGATAAAAAGTCAGTTAAATATGTATAAAGGTAAAAGACAATAGGAAAACTGTATTATTAGCTGACGTGTTTCGTCCAATGTAGACTTTTTCAAAGCAAAAACGAAATGAATTTATTGAAAACAAAGTAACTATTAACAACAAACAAAATGTCCTTAGTAACAAGAAGAATTTAGAAAACACTATTGTATTCATATTGTAAACTGAAAATGATGTCAAGTATAATCACGTGTAGAAATATTGTTTTTATTGCTGTGTTGACGGATTCAAGCATTTTCTTTTGATTTCTTGATATAGTTGTGTACGTTGGTTTGGGAGAGTAGTAATTCAGTCAGGAAAGGTGAAATAGGGAAAAAGCCTGGGTAGAGATTAATATTTGGATAATATTCAATGTCGGCACTCTCGAGGATTTTCCTTCTCAACGAATTATTTTTTTTTTATGAGTGTATCATTTTTAAAATCAAAATTGTAATTTAATTTATATCTATGTATGTCTATTGCATTAGTTAAGGTGTTATTTCTGGGTCTCTTTTGTGCTCATAGAAACATTTTACAGTTTTCCTATTGTCTGTTACTTTTATCCAATTAAATATGTATAGTTTCAAAATATATAATACAGAACTGAAAGGTAGAAATCTAAAATATTTGAATGAAAGTTTATTCTGTAATATACTTTGATCATTTTAATCATGAAATAATAATGCAAGATGAAATTTGAGCTCACTAGAAAACAATTCACTGTTAATAATTCATTCTCGAATTGCCTCCTTATTTTGTTGGTATAGTAAGTTGAAGGGTGCACATCCTACGCATGCCCCACCAAAATATTACCATGCCTTACCGGTGGGGCATACGCCCGACGATGGGAATCATTAATCTAAAATGTTGAATTTTAGTCAGACTTTCTGGGATAAGGAGTTATCATTATTTACACTATTTATATTCGGACTATTGTCCTCATCTTTGTTGTTGTTATCACATCGTTCCGGCCGTTATGTCCTCCGGCCTTCATCAGATCTGGGTAACCTACAGGAAATTAATTTCTTGGATAAGGAGTTATAATTATTTACACTATTTTATTCGTTTTATTGCCCTCATCTTTGTGTTTCAACAAGATATGGTCATAAGCCCTTCATACATCCATGCTTACAGCACTTGATTTTCACAAGCGGTCACCCATCTAGCCAGCCTCGACGCTGCTTAACTTCGGTAATCGTACGTGAATTTGTCTCTCTCTGGATGACTATATATATATATATATATATATATATATAGTAATCTAGAGACAGACTGTTTCGCTGTATCACAGCTCATCAGTGTGACTAGACATGCGAGTGCTTCAAGCCGTGCTCGAAACCCGACCGATTTGACATCAGTCAGAGATACTACCCCCAAAGTATCGTCGCACGACAGAGTGAGAGGGAGATTTTAATGTTTTTACTATGCGAAAGACGTTAGTAGCTAGGAGACCTAGATTCGAGTAGGAGAGCATTGCATTAGCAGCAGCAACCACTGCTTATAAAATCACCCCTTCCTCTCAAAGATTTCAATCGAATTATTTCGAGAGCATAAATAGTGTATATATATATATATATATATATATATATATATATAAAACCTGAAATTTTATATATATATATATAAATATATATAT
The DNA here is from genome assembly GCA_963932145.1 of Acanthosepion lycidas. Lineage (NCBI taxonomy): Eukaryota > Metazoa > Mollusca > Cephalopoda > Sepiida > Sepiidae > Acanthosepion > Acanthosepion lycidas. The sequence goes on along the minus strand of OZ010606.1, from coordinate 6,411,066 downwards.
ATATATACATATATATATATATATATATATATATATATATATATATATATATATATAAAACCTGAAATTTTATATATATATATATATATATATCAAATTTCATATAATTATGGTTGCGGAACTCAGTCAATAGGAATGGAGTTATTTTACTGCTAAATCAATAATATCAGGGCGACAGCAAATCAATTATTAATATTGTGTGCATGAAATATTTTGCCGCCATTATATAGATGGCTGCCGGAAGAGGGCGTCACGTTGTCTTATTGCATTAAGCTAACATTGTTGTCGCCGCCTGATTTTTTAACAAACAGAAGGTTAAATTTGGAACGATCTTTGTTAATTTGTTTTATGAAAACCGATTCTGAAAAGTTCTCGGTTCGACCAACTTCCTAAAAATCTTTTTTAAATTTCCATCCTGAGATTTTTTTTTAAAGAACTTGCCACCATCATCTTCATCATTCACTGACTGCTTCAATCATCTCTGAAAGACGCTTACGGACATATCACGTTGTAACACTGGTTTCAGTACGATCACTGAAGTTAAGCAACGTCGAGCCTGGTCTGTATCTAGATGAGAGATCGTTCGGTAACAGCAGGCGTTGCAATCTTGGGTGTGCAGGCGGTATAAAGTTCTAAGACCATATCACATTGAAACACAGGTAAAATTGATAGTGACAGCTTGGGAATTCCAGGTGGTGTAAGCATTGATGTGCGGGTGGTGTAATGTATAATTGCCCAGAATTGTTAATCTGACAAACGAGTTCCAATTCTCTTAGGGTGCTTTATATACCCTTACGTGCAAATACCTATGGGAAAGGTATGAATCCACTTCTCTCCCTCCAAATATGGGTTAATTAGTGATACTTGTATAACTAAACCATTATTATCTCAAAAGAATTCTTACAGACTAAAAATAGTTTCTGGCTTTAAATAACCCATAAAGGGTTGATAAGCCGTAGAAAACGAATCAATCGCCTGTCTACAGCATGACGAGGAAAAAATTCATCTCAATGTTAGATGTCTGAGGATGAGGTGCTTGTTACAAGTCAACATCTTTGGGCCCGCATGTAATTTCTAAGGTCGAGGTCGGATGCGTAGATACGTTTTTTATACTATTTTATTGCGTACGGGTATATGTATGTATATTTATGTAGATATTTATATGGTGTGCATGTATGCATATATGTATGTGCGCATGTATTTGTATATATACATTGTAGGTTGCCTACAACAACCAATCAAAAACTTGCAAACTTTGCTTGGAGGAAAAAATAGCTATCATTACTTTCCCCGACCGAAATAAATTATTAAATAAAAGATCCGAGCTCATCTCAAAATGCAGACATAAAAATAAATTTTTACTATGCAACCTAAAAAATGAAAAACGGAAAAAATAAAATAAAGACAAATAAATATACTAATAAACAAAATAACAAAAAAAAATTGAAATAAAAAATAAATAAATACTATGTTACTTAAAAATCGAAAACCGAAAAGAGAAAATATACAAATAAATTGACCTAAATTCATCCAAGTAAATAAGTAAACAAACCAATCCCAAATAAGATAATCATTTAAAAACTGTTCTCGCCAAAATAATACTTAGAATGAACTACAACAATCAACCCCAAAATTGAACAAATAGCTTTAATTAAATTCTCAAACCAAAACAAAACTGTTAAATAAGTGATATAAACAAATTTTTACTACGTTAATAAATAAATAAATAAATAAAATCAGAAACAAAAAAATAAAAAATAAAAACAATCAATATAATTTGCCCCAAATAAATAAACAAACGACTTCCGGTAAAATAACCGCCATAATAGAGTACCCACAATGCACCACTAACCCGTATATATATAAATATCCGAGAAAAATAACAGCATATGTGGCCTGACGATTGCACATAGCATGAAACAGACTGTCGCCTCTAAGTGTTGACCTTCTATGTTCACTTTTATATATATATATATATATATATATATATATATATATATATATATATATATATATATATATATATATATATTAAAGACATTATTATGTTTAACGTTCTTTTTATAGATACAAGTATTTAGGTAAATGCTCTGTTTATAATAAACAGTATTAAATAACATTTACCGGCCTGAATGTCCGAGAAATTTTCATAGAAAATATTCGTCCTTGGACAGGATTCGAACCTGCATCCTATACGGAACCGTCATTTACTACGAAAATTTCTCGGACATTCAGGCCGGTAAATGTTTTTTAATACTGTTTATTATAAACAGAGCATTTACTTAAATACTTGTATCTATAAAAAGAACGTTAAACATAAAAATGTCTTTAATAAATAAATTGTCAGACTTTGTCCATTTCGTTATATATATATATATATATATATATATATTATGAAATGGACAAAGTCTGACAATTATTTCAAGACATTTTTAAGTTTATACATTTTTTATAGTTTATACATTCTTTTTATACATACAAATATTTAAGTAAATGCTCTGTTTATAATAAACAGTATTAACAACATTTGCCGACATAATGTGTGACGTCATTTGTTTAAATATGGATACCCAATGAGCAGATATGAATGTACGTGAGAGAATCATAGAAAATTGTAGTTTAAAAACAGTAAAATCGACATTGCTAACCGACGCTCCTCTGTGGCCAAATCGGTTAAAGGGACGTCATGCTATATGACGGTTCGGTATAGGATACAGGTTCGATTCCCGTCGGTCGTCCCATATTTTCTATGACGATTTTTCGAATGTTCAGGCCGGTAAATGTTGTTTAATACTGTTTATTATAAAACAGAGCATTTACTTAAATATTTGTATGTATAAAACGAATGTATTAGGTTGGCGCAAAAATAATGTCGTTTTTTAACGTCAAAAAACGACATTATTACGTCATTATTATTGCACCAACCTAATATAAACATAAAAATGTCTTTATATATATATATAAAGATACTGTTTTATTATTACCTTTAAATCTTGATTCATTTCGAAATATTTTTCAAATTAGATTTGAAGACTTAAACTTTAATTAGGAAATATCACCCCTTAACTGTTATTCACAATATTAAAAATATTAATAATAGTAATGTTTTTTTATTGATCTTATATTCAAATTATATTTATTTCCTAGGTTAATTTGTTGAAAAATTAAAACGCTTAAATTACTATCAAACGTTAACGGCAAAATATATAAATCTAAGTTTTTCCAAATTAGCCGCAATATACCCACATACATTAATTGTCTTAATTTTCCTTCCCTTTCCAACTCTCCAGTCCCCCAACTTTCTTTCCTTAAACCCCTCATTCCACCTCTGATTTATTACACCTTTACTTCTCTTTTTTCTCTCTATATCGTTTCCGGTGAGATGGCCTATTAAATAGGTCAATGTCTGGTTCTTACCCCCTTCCTCTCTATAAAGTATTGTAATAAAAAATAAATTTAAAATCATTCCTATCTCTCCCTTCCCTCTATAATTTCGACCATGTCTGTTATACTCTCTCTCCCAACTATCTATATCACCTTACATCAACTTAAAACTACCCCTCAAAAGTGTATAAAAACTATATATAAATTTAAATTCATTTTTTCATCCTTGGAAGTGTGGTCTGATGAGCCAGGGAAAAAGAAATTCCGTGCGGAAATAAATTATAACCAATGGACCCTTTGTCAGTTTTCATTATATATATATATATATATATATATATATATATATATATATATAGAGAGAGAGAGAGAGAGAGAGAGAGAGAGAGATAGAGATAGATAGATAGATTACACAATAAAATCTAAAATTACCTCATTTGGGGAGTTTAGGGACCTATTTCAACCAACGAAAAGTACGTTAGTCTTATTCAACCCCGGTGTACAAACTGTTCGTACCAGAACTAGAAACTTTTAAATTTAACGGCAGTCGAAAAATTGATACAGAATTTATCCTTTCCAATGTTTCAGTCAGACGCGATGTACGAGTTAATTTGATAAAACCACTCCCCTTTGAGGCTAATAGCATCAGCATTCCCCTTTAACACCGACTTGTGGCTTCCATGTACACCCTGACTCGGGGTGGTGGCACCTGTTAGGGCCCCAGCTATGGGTAAATAGTGAACCCCCAAACAAAAATTCAAACACTATTAAAGTATAAAAATACATTACCTGCAATACATTTTATAGTTGAATTATCAACTGTATATGTTTATATATATATATATACATATATATATATATATATATATATATATATATATATATATATATTAGGTTGGTGCAAAAATAATGACGTAATAATGTCGTTTTTTGACGTTGAAAATACATCAAAAAACGACATTATTACGTCATTATTTTTGCACCAACCTAACATTTATATATATATATATATATATATATATATATGCGTAACGTATATATTGATAATATATATATTTATAAATAGACGCGTGTAATAATGAAGATTTAATCAATAGGTAAGTGAACTGATTGATAAATCGATCGAAATATCGATACCAATAGTCAAAAAATATTCAACAGATACGATACATTTGAGATCAATATATTTCCTAAACTTAGTATGAAGAATAGTTACTTTATAGAAGAGACTCCCAAGGTGATGCTTCCCCGATCATTGGTATTTTAACCATTCTAGCTTCAACCGTTATCTATCCTAAATATCTTCATAATCTGCTCTCATGTCCATACTTGAAACACCGGTTCCCGTACGATCACCAAAGTCAAGCAACGTTGAGCCTGTTTAATACATAGATGGGTGACAGTTTAGTAATTTCAGTTGATATAAGCTTGGATGTACGTGTAGTATAAAGAGCTTACGGATATCCCGTTCGTTGAAATATCGATTCTCGTACGATCAACAAAGTTAAGCAAGGTCGAGCCTGGTCATTATCTAAATGGGTGACAGCTTGGAAATACCAGGTGCTGTAAGCTTGAATGTACGTGTGGTATAAAGAGCTTACGGATATCCCGTTCGTTGAAATATCGATTCTCGTACGATCAACAAAGTTAAGCAAGGTCGAGCCTGGTCATTATCTAAATGGGTGACAGCTTGGAAATACCAGGTGCTGTAAGCTTGAATGTACGTGTGGTATAAAGAGCTTACGGATATCACGTTGAAACATGGATTCTTGTACGATCAACAAAGTTAAGCAAGGTCGAGCCTGGTCATTATCTGAATGGGTGACGGCTTGGGCATATCATGGCTCCGCTAGCAGTATGCGCCAAAAAGGAACGACGAACAGTGATTAGATTTCTCTGGTCGGAAGGTGTGTCAGGATCTGAAATTCATCGAAGGCTTTTTTAAACGGCGATAATGAACTACGGCATAAAAATGTGTATGAGTAGATCGATAAGTTTAAAAGTGACCGGACAAGCGTGACGCACGGGGAAGGAGCAGGGCGCCGGTGAAACTCCACCACTGACGAGAAGATTCAGGAAGCTTTAGAAAATGATAATGGCGAGTTATCATCGATGAGGTAGCATGTTCTCAGCAGATTCGGATCACTAGTCTTTGTTTTGCCTTGGTGCACACTGCTAGAGGAGCGGTCCTGTAAATACTGTAACAGTTTTTATACATAATGCGTGATTTCGTTTTCCAAAGTCTAGTCGAATTTTTTCTGCAGGGAATAAGTATTCCGAAGGATTCTTATAAAACAGAAGCAGTTTGTGAGATTTGAAACGAACACCTGTAAAATCGCACCTGTCACTGAAAAGGGATTTGTCATAAATATTTTGGAAGAAAGAAAGGAGGAAAAGTAAAAACGAGCAGCGAAGAGGTGGAGAAAAAAAGCAAATAAAAAGGTGAAAGAAGGAGAGGAAAAAAACGAAAGAAGAGGAGATACAAGGAAAAGGAGAGATGACACAAAGAGGTGAAGGAAATGCGAAGATCAATGGGAGGGAAGAAGGATAAAGGGGAAATGATAAAAGAAGAAAGAGAAAAAAAGAAAGAGAAGATAAATGAATGAAGTAAACGAGAAGAGGGGGGAGAGAGAGAGAGAGGAGATGAAGAGGGAAAGAGAAAAAGAAGAAAAGAAAGGAGAACATAAGAAGGGGGAGATAAGGAGATCTGTAGATGTGAAGAAGGGAGTGAGAGAGAAGAAGAAGAAAAAGGATATGAAGAAAAAGACGAAAGAAGAAGAGTCTGAAGCTATATATATATATATATATATATATATATATATATATATATATATATATATATGTCCGAGAAATTTTCAGAGATATGAATGTACGTGAGAGAATCATGGAAGATTGTAGTTTAAAAACAGTAAAATCGACCGTGCTAACCGAACGATCCCCTGTGTCTCAATTGGAAAAGCACGTCAGGCTATATGACGGTTCCGTATCGGTTACACGTTCGAATCCTGTCGGAGAACGATTATTTTCTGTGAAAATTACTCGGACATTCAGGCCGGTAAATGTTGTTATTACTGTTTATTATAAACAGAGCATTTACTTAAATATTTATATCTATAAAAAGAATGTAAAACAATAAAATGTCTTAAAATAATTGTTGAACTTTGTCCATTTCATAATATATATATATATATATATATATATATATATATATATATATATATATATATATATATATATATATAAAATTATTTATTTAAAAATATGATTCCAACACGCTACATAAGAGTCCTCATGTGAGAATTCTTATGTAGCGTGTTGGAATCATATTTTTAAATAAATAATTAACACGGTCAAATAAATAATTATATTAAATAATAAAATAAATAATTATATTTATGCTCTACTTTTGTATCGAGCAATATTTTTTTTAAATAATAACAAAAATACTAAAGAACTTTGGATTATTTGCCTAACCAGTTCTTTCCTATTTTCTCTATATTTTCACACACACACACACACACACACACACACACACACACACACACACACACACACACATATATATATATATATATATATCTGTCGGGTGGCATTTAAGCTAGCACTTGTAGAGGGCTCTTGATTGGGCCTTCAGCTTGCTCAGGAGTTTGAGAGTTCCTAAATCTTGGCATTTTCTCAGCATTGGAAGCTCTCCTGGCTGCCGTTTGATCTGTGTTCTAATTTGCACAGGAATTTTTTTTTCTTTCTGCAGCTTTGGCTCTTTTGATTGCACTCTGGTCCTCTATTGACGGAGATTTCTTTTTGCAAGGCATACTGCTGCTGTATGCGATAGGCCCAAAATTGATCGCCGCATTTAAGTATTACATTAATATTTAAGCTTACATTTTTAAGTTCAACGATAATTCTGCCACCATTTAATTCAAAGACAATTTGATGTACGTAGGGCCTTACTTTCCGTACACACACTTAATTTTATTTCTTGGGTGAATTTCGCTTGATTTCGCCATTAATTTCAATTATTCCCAAATTTATTTCCAAGTTATAAAAAATGATATCGTGCAAAAAAATTAGTCGGAAAAAATCATATAAAAAATCGCCGAAAACAATGGCATTAATGAAAACTTGAAAATCCAATAATTTCAGGATTGCGTCTCCGGATTCGGCCTGGAATGTTTTTAATTTGCTCACGGAATCAGCCTGATTCCGAAATGGTATGATATGTTGGGTTACGGGCTCTAGGAATAAAGTTTAAAACGCGGACAATTTTATTTTGAAACACTGTAATTTGAGAAGAGCATGTTTTACATTTGAACGTGAGCTATTGAAAGTTAGAGAGTTGTGTTCCTTTAATGGCTTTATTACGTTGGTGCAAAAATAATGACGTAATAATATCGTTTTTTGACGTATTTTTTAACGTCAAAAAACGACATTATTACGTCATTATTTTTGCACCAAACTAATATTAGTAGAAGCCAATATGGCGGAATTCGAAAACAATGACAGTAATGAAATCCTGGAAATCCAAAATTTCGCGATAGCGGGTCCGGATCTGGCCCGGAAAAATTTTAATTTACTCACAGAGTCGGCCTGATTTCAAAATGGTATCATATGTTGGGCTAGGGCCTCTAGGAGTAAAGTTGAAAAAGTGTGACACACTGACATTCGCATTTATTATATAGAAGAAAGAGGAAGAAGACAAACAGCGAAATCAAAGAAAGGGACGTAAGAAGAAAAGGAAAGCGTAAAAGAGAGAGCAAGAGATATTAAAAAAGAATAAAAAAAAGAAGAGACAGAAGGAAATGCCGAAGAAGACGGAGAGGAGGACGGGATATAGTGTGGAGAGACATGGTTAAGATAGAATGAGAGCTTATCTTTTGGGGATTTAAAAAAATGATTTGAGATTAGATTTTTTTTTTGCACTGAGCCTTGACGGGCCAGTGAATAACAACGCCTGATCGTGCGGTTCAAGAAATTAGGAAAAGAAACTCCCTTTATTTCCGTTTTCCTCTTGAATGGAATGGCATTTTATGAATTCGGAATTGACAGGTGCCTCCTTTTATGCCCTGGGGTCAAAACGGGTATTATCAGGGGATTGTGTCTAAAAACATTAGATATCAAGAAATATCACACACTGTAAACACAACCTCATTCTGTTCATATCTATCTATCTATCTATCTATCTATCTATCTATCGCATTCTGTTCATTATCTATCTAGCTAGCTATCTCATTCTGTTCATATCCATCTATCTATCTATCTATCTATCTATCTATCTATCTATCTATCTATCTAAGGCGTTTCCTCCTTCAAAACGACTTCTTCAGATTAAATGATATTTTTAATGATGGAATCATACATACGAAGTTTGATGAAAAATTATTCGCACTGGTGCTATAAAAAACTACAGTACATATCAATTCGGCATTTAATCTCCTTCGAAGCAGTCCCCTTCTGAAGTTACACATTTGATCCAGCGTCGTTTCCATTGATGGAACCATTCCTGGAACTCTTCTAATTCTCTTGGATTTCCTCTTGACCCAGAGTAGCACTATCTTCTCAAAGCACTTAATGTAGGCCAACGGGTTGAGACTCAGGTTCTCTAAGAAGATGAATAGAGGCATAACGTCGCCATCACTAATGATGATACCAAACACCTTCGTAATCACCATTAGACTCATCCAAATCTTTGCGAATCCTCTGCACTGTCCTCACTCTGAAATGTTCATATTGGAGCTTCTGGCGCGAATGCCAAGCAGTAAAGCATGCCGTTTCCAAATTTCTATTGGAGAAAATTGCATCATGGTGCTCTTTTTCCTCACAGACGGTGCCCAACTGACCCTACTATACTGTGCAGTCGACAAAATAGAAAACAAACAACGATCATGCTCGACATTAAAAACATAAAAATGGCGGCAATTTACCCATCGCACCCATATATAATAGAAAATATTCGTCCTGCGACAGGAATGCAACCTGTATCCTATACAGAACCGTCATATAGTCTGACGTGCCTTTAACCGATTTGCCGACAGAGGAACGTTCGGTTAGCAAGGTCGAATTTACCGCCTTTTTATGGAAGATTGAAGTTTAAAGGCAATAAATTCGACCTTGCTTACCGAACGTTCCTCTGTCGGCAAATCGGTTAAAGGCACGTCAATATATATGACGGTTCTGTATAGGATACACGTTCCATTCCTGTCGGAAGACGAATATTTTCTTTGAAATTTTCTCGGACATTCAGGTCGGTAAATGTTGTTTAATACCGTTTATTATAAACAGAGCATTTACTTAAATATTTGTATCTATAAAAAGAAAATATATATATATATATATATATATATATATATATATATATATATATATATATATATATATATATATATATATATGTCATTAGCCGTGAGTACTGTTTCGCTGTATCACAGCTCCTCAGTGCGACTAGACATCCGAATGCTTCAAAGTAGGATCGAAACCTGACCGATTTGGTGTCAGAGGTTCTACCACTGAGCTGTCATCATTCAGCAGAGAGAAGCAGAAAATTCTAGCGTATTGTTTTTATTGTCATCCAAAGACAGACAGTTTCGCTGTATCACAGCTCATCAGTGTGGTTAGACGTCCGCTTGCCTCTAGCTAGGATCGAAACCCGGCTGAATTAGCACGCACACACACACAGACATACACACACACACATTATCTATCTATCTATCTATCTATCTATCTATCTATCTATCTATCTATCTATCTATTCGAATCTCCCGTCGTATTCGACGTATGAGGGTCAAGCAGATCAGTTCCTAGGAAGCCGACAGCCCGACAGCAGCACATGAGATTTGATTTTGGTGGTGAAGGTTTCGTGGAGGACCATCCGCACTTTTTGAAGGGACGAATACAGAGACTTGGTGCACTAAGTGCCACAAGGCTCCAAACGACCATCTGCAGGTTTTGAATTCAGAGTTCTCCTTCTCCTAGACCAGTTACCATTCAGGGATATAGAACCCAGTCTGTCCTGCTATTTACCCATAGCTGGAGGGAGAAGAAGAGGATTCACACCTTTCCCAAGGGTATTAGCATTAGTGAATGTAATGGATTCGACTGGAATTCGAACTCGGCTCTCCGATTCCTCAATCCAAGCCGCTATCAATTACTCCACCGTGCCTCTCTCTCTCTCTCTCTCTCTCTCTCTCTCTCTCTCTCTCTCTCTCTCTCTCTCTATATATATATATATATATATATATATATATATATATATATATATATATATTATCAATACTTAGTGGAAAGTTGTATATGAGTTTGTGACCCTGGGTTTCACGGTTTTGCGATCATCAGACGAGTTTGGTCATCGCAAAAACGATTTTGTCGGATGATCGCGAAAGTGTGAAAGACAGGGTCACAAACCTGAATATATATATATATATATATATATATATATATATATATATATATATACCAAGCAGAAACGGTTTGCCGGCAATTATTGATTTCTGCTTTCTTTTTCCTACTCCATTTTCATTTCTCAATGTGATTTTCTCTGAAAGTAAAGTGGCCCGGATATATCTAATCATGGTGCGCGATATGATGCAATAGCAAGTTCACCCGCGTTGCAAGCCATCATTACCTTCTCCAGCAGCCGTTTGGAACGATTCTCTCGATATGCAAATGCCATTAATCAGTGCTTCGTTGAATATTGATCACCTGATGGTTTCCAGATATATATCATTATTTTTATCGACGCTGCTGCGGTGAAAAGGGAACAAGCCTTGCGACATGTGCATTTATTTATTCTTACTCATTTCGCTTACAATTATATACAAGACTGTCCACCACCTAATAGGGGTAGACCTAGTCAACGCTCCAGTGATATTCCCGACTGTCAGATAAAAAAGTTCTCAGCCGAGTCAAGAGGGGAGATGACCATGACCCGTAAAAAGTACAGGCTGGCTCATACGATTTTTTTTTTTTTTTTTAGGAATTGTATATATAGTAAATCAACACATCCAAGCCTCCTGCACTTGGTATTGCCAAGCGAGAATTATGGGACAGAGGTTGGAGTAATAATTAGAAGAGTTTTCAAAGACATCCAACCTCTGTCCCTAAAGAATTGATACATTTTCATACACATTTCATGTGCTAAATGTCACAATTATTATGGGACAGAGGCAGGATCAAAAATCCGAAGATTTTTCAATGACATCCAACGTCTGTCCCAGAAGTGTTGATACATTTTCATACAAATTTTATGTGCTAAATGTAACAATTATTATGGGACAGAGGTAGGAATAATAATTAGAAGAGTTTTCAAAGACATCCAACCCCTGTCCCAAAAGAGTTGATACATTTTCATACACATTTCATGTGCTAAATGTCACAATTATTATGGGACAGAGGCAGGATCAAAAATCAGAAGATTTTTTCAAAGACATCAAACATCTGTCCCAAAAGAGTCGATACATTTTCATACACATTTCATGTGCTAAATGTCACAATTATTATGGGACAGAGGCAGGATCAATATTCATTTGAATATTAGTATTCATTTGCTTAATAAGGGAATAGATGAGGGTCAAACGTTATTTGGTGTACCAAAAGACAGAAGTGGTGGAGAGTAATGATCGCTCTTGTCTTGGAGATATTTGGTATATAAACGAAAGAAAATATCCAGAGAATGATTTCCCCAATGCGTAGTAAATAAAAAATGATTATATATATATATTTTTTGATAGCACGTTGCTTTTATGTTGAAGTAAATGATTTCTCTTTAAGCCTTTTTACAATCTTTGTTCTTTTTTGAAAAAATAATGTAAAGATCTTAAATGATACACGCTAAGAGGTGAATTTAAAACCAAATGTCCATTGATGCAATTATATTTTTAAAAACTTTTCTACTTAAAAAAAAAAATTAACCTTTTCTTTTTTGTGGATTTGTGTTTATAACTTTGATAGTAATGATAAAAAAATATCTTTTATTTTTCTTATATTTTCAATTAAACTGCATTTCTATTTTCGATGATAACCTGTGAAATTAATTGCAGCGAAAAAGAATGAATATAACTTAACTATAGACGAACCGAAAAAATTGGCAATTTCTGGTTTTAGAATCTTCGTTTACGGATTCGCTTAACTTCAATGCAACGAAACAGGTTTTCTTCAGTTCAGACCTTATAATTCAGTCAACCGAAAATCATTTGACGTTTTTCTTGCTACTAATAATGTTTATGTCGGAATATATTTAAATACCAAACTGAGCAAATTGACGTATCTTTTTTATTTCTTTATTATTATTTTTATATTTTATTTATGATTTCTTTTTATAAATAGAGCCGCCATATTTGCATTAGTCTTGATTTTTGAAGTTGAAAAATGGCGTCTTCTCTTTTCCTTTTAATTTCTTCTTTTCTTCGTTTTTCGAGTGATTGTTTTTTGCTTTTTCCAAATTTCTCAGCATTTTTGTTTTCTTTATTCTTTGGCGTTTGAAGTTCTTTCAAATAATCTTTCTTTCTTGTTTCTTCTTTATAATTCGTTCTTTCAATTCTTCTCCGTTTCCGATTTTTAATTTTTCCATTCAGTTATATTTACGCACTTCCTGGGCCCATTCTTAATGTTTGCGAGGCTATAATTTCTTTTTCTAAAACTATCCATCTATCTATGTAAGTTTTTTTTTTCTTTCTGCTTAGTTTATCATTCATTTTATTCGACAGTATCTTTTGTCTTTGTTATTTTTAACCTAAATAGTTTTTCTTTCTTTTTGTATTTTTCTCTTTCTTGCTTTATTTTGCTTAGTTTTTCTTTCTTTTTATGGAAGTACTTCTTTCTTTAGCATCCATTTTTTTTTATTTTCTTTCTTTCTTGTTTGCTTTTTTTTTGTTTATTTCTTTGTATTTCTTTCTGTCGATATCATTTTTCTGTTTTTTTCTTTCTTTTTATTTTGTCCCGTTTCTTTCTTTTTGTATGTTTGTTTGCATTTCTTTTTAAATAATCATTTCTTTTTCTTTCTTCTTATTTTCTCTTTTCTTGCTTCTTTCTTTCTTTCTTTCTTCTTGATTATGTGTTAGTCTTTCCTTTTCTCTGTTTTTATTGTTTCTTTCTTTCTTTTTGCGTATTAGGTTTTCTTTTTCTTTTTTTCCGTTGTCTCCCCTTTTATGCTTTTTTTTTATTTCCTTTTCCTTGCTTCCTTCTCTTTTACCTGATGTCATTTCTTTCTTTCTTTTTTAAAGACCGCCCCCTCTCTCTCTCTCTCTTTCTTGCCTTACATCTTGCCTTCCAAGTTTTTCCTTCGTACACACCCCACCTCACTCCTGCATCCCAATTCCTTACGCCACTCCCTTCTTCCCTCAACACGTTATTCTTGAAAATATGAAAAATCAATACTCTTCTTGATTCGAAGCCTGAATTCTTATTAGGCGTCTCTTCCTGTCACCCACACCTAACTCCAATCCCCCACCTTTGAGTGTAGGGCGTATGCCTTCGGTTGGGCTGTCCGTGTCTCTATAGCGGTTCTAAACCTTCTAGGCGAGACAGGGGAGCCGTACAGTGATGCTTTTGATTGAACGGCTCGAATCCTCCGCAAAAAATAAAATAAAAAAATAGAAAATAAATAAAAAAATAAAAATAAATAAAAAACAGAAAAATAAAAATAATTATGCAATATTATGTTACTGTACTTGGGCGATATTTTCGCAAGTCTCTCTCTCTCTCTCTCTCTCTCTCTATATATATATATATATATATATATATATATATATATATATATAGTGTATTGGGGCAGCATATTATTATTCAAACATATACTGTTAAATATAACAGACAAAAAATGTTTATTATGTTTGATTATGAGCCGTTCTAAACTTCGTAGAGTTGCTTTCTAGTTTAAAAGCAGTAATTCAACTTTGCTAACGAGATGCTTCCCCTGTAGCTAAATGGCACAGCACGACAAACTATATGATGGTTCCGTTTAGGATACAGGTTCGATTTCTGTCGGAGGACGCATATTTTCTATCAAAATTTCTCGGACATTCAGGCTGGTAAATTTAAAAATAATAATTAATTGTTAATACTGTTTATAATAAATGAAGCATTTACTTAAATATTTGTTTCAATAAAAATCACGTATAAATAATAAATATATTAAAATAAATGATAATTGTCGGACATAGTCTATTTCATAATATATATATATATATATATATATATATATATATATATATATATATATATATATATATATATATATATATCAGGTTATCCCATAAGTTCTGTCCGAATTTTGAATAAAGAAAACAAGTGACCAAATGTTACATTTAATTACAGATTCAATCAACAATGTATTTTCCCTGATTATCTATGACTTCCTTCCATCTATTAACAAGCTTACTAATTCCATTACTGTAAAATTCTTTTGGCTTTGATTCGAAGAACTCACAAATGTCAGTTTTAACTTCTTCCTGTGTTACAAAAGCTGTTTCTTCCAAATGATTCTGTAAGCTACGAAACAAATGGTAGTCTGATGGAGCAAGATCGGGAGAATGAGGTGGATGAGGAATTTTCTCCCAACCAAGTTCTTTGATCTTTTGTGATGTGATTCTTGATGTGTGGGGTCGCGCATTGTCCTGATGAAACATCACCTCTCTTCAATTCACTAGAGCAGGTCTTTTTTTCCTCAAAGCTTGGTTCAAACGCTCTAATTGCTGACAGTATATTTGAGCATTAATTGTTGCATTAGGTGGTAAGAATTCAAAGTGGATTATTCCTTGGCGATCCCACCAGATTGAAAGAAGAACCTTTTGCCCATGAAGTTCCTTTCTCGGCTGTGGCTGGGGTCCTTCCCCTTTACCAAGCCACTGTCTACGACGCTTAACATTTCGATAAAACATCCATTTTTTTGTCGCCAGTCACAAGTCTATCCAAAAAAGGTGAAACAAGTTGGCGAGATTGGAGAGAAGAGCGGATGTCAACTCAGGATTTGAGGTTGTTTTCAGACAATTCATGCACCCATTTTCCAAGTTTAGGAACTTTTCCAAGTTGTTGAAGATGACGATGATAGTTGTATGGTTTGAACTGTGAACCACTCCCAATTCCTCAACTGATAAAGCAGGATTTTCTTTAAGGGCTGCTTCAAGAAGCTTTTCATCAAACTCAACTGGACGTCCGGTTCGATCTTCATCTTCAAGGGTGAAATCTCCACCTCTGAATTTTGCAAACCATCTTCTGCAAGTTCTTTCATTCACAAATTCCTCTCCATAAACTGAGTGAATGTTTCTAGCCGCTTCAGCTGCTGAGTTTCCTTTCTTAAACTCATAAAGTATTATGTGCCTCAAATGATTCTTGGGTACTTCCATGTTAGCAGGGTTTTAATCAAACAAAATTTAATTTTATTGTTCTCTGAAATAAAATTTGATCAGTTTAAATGCATCTAAACATAAAAATAATGTTCAGCTCCATTAGACATAAAATACTCTTTAAATTTCGTTCATTTTAAAAAAAAGTTAAAATTCGGACAGAACTTATGGGATAACCAGATATATATTTTTTCGTTTCATTTCGTTGTTGGAAGTGCTATCTGATGATCCGGCAGCCTATTAAAAGGTCTCTGGTGAAATAAATTATTATAATGGTACCTTAAAGTGGTCTGTTTTTCTTTTAAATATTAGCTCTGGATTTACATTGAGCTCTCAGGATTTCATCCTCCTTGGGATTACCCATACGGATTACCAAGTTCTTCATAACTTAATATATATATATATATATATATATATATATATATATATATATATATGTGTGTGTGTGTATGTGTGTGTGTCTGTGTGTGTGTGTGAAAGTAGCTCGACTATTTATATATGCTGGTCGATGGTGCATTATGGATAGCAAAGTCTATTGCATTATCTTAACATAAATTGTGTAAGCGGTAACGGATTTACTAATAAATTCTCTTAATGCTACAATCTATCTATCTATCTGAGTCTCTTCCTATCTATCTATCTATCTATCTATCTATCTATTCATTGCTATGCAAGCTGACGAACAGGAAAAGGATAAATTATAACTGTGCAGTGAGATTACATGTCAATCTAAATGCAGATATGGAATCAATGTGCAAATAGCAGACGTATGATGCAGTATTCCATAATCTAACGAAAAGGGGATTATTTTTAGCGGCTATGGCAGCAGCAACGGATTTATTTGATCGACCAAGAATGAGAGCGAAGAATGATGGCAAATAGCAGTTAAAATAATATTGACTATATATATATATATATATATATATATATATATATATATATATAGAGAGAGAGAGAGAGAGAGAGAGAGATCTAATGAATAGACCGAAATAGATACATAATAAATAGACCGCGAGAACATAGCGAGAAAGAAAGGGGGAAAGTCATATGAACAAACCGCGTTAGATAGATATTATATATATATATATATATATATATATATATATATATATATAAAAGAAAGAGGTTGTAGTGGTTCCAACGAGAGAAAAGTATGTATATTAAAAAGAAGAGAAGAGAGGTGCCGCAAACGTTTTTGGTTGTAATGTGGATATTTATATATTATGCTTTGTTTTCCATAAGTTTACTACACGAGTTTCTGGTCTCGCGACCATCTTCAGGTAAAAGTGGAGATTTCCACATATTATTAAAAATAATTAATTTTTTCCTTATGTTTTTCAATGTTAAATATTCTCGATATGAGACATTTTCTGTTTTTGTGTTAGTAATCCGAATTTCTTTCTTGAATTCTATATGTATGTAGAGAGAGATAGACATAGCTAACGAAGAGACCATAATAGATAGATAGATAGATAGATAGATAGATAGATAGATAGATAGATAGATAGATAATAAACAGACCGAGATCGATAGATAGACAGATATGTGAACAGAGGGAAAAAAAAAGAAAGTGATATGAACAGACCGATATATATATATATATATATATATATATATATATATATAGATAGATAGATAGATAGATAGATAGATAATAAACAGACCGAGATCGATAGACAGATATGTGATCAGAGGGAAAAAAAGAAAGTGATATGAACAGACCAATATATATATATATATATATATATATATATATATATATATATATATATATATATATATATATAGATAGATAGATAGATATGTAAAAAAATCGGTATATACAGATGGGAACTGACTGAGTTAAACTAAACGACTTGTCTGTGAATGTTGCATCTCTCTCAGCAGAAATAATTCCTCACTTGTTCATGTCGTCCGGGTTGGAGTTGATTTTACGCTGCGATGTTTAAACGAACGGATAGATTAATGGGCGTTGCTTTGTGTAACTGAAACTTTCCAAAAAGGGCGCCGATTTACGGCGACTGCTGTGTTCGAAGACTCCATAAAGCGCGAGGAAGAGGTGGGGATTATGTCTCCATGTGAATTTAAGCTGCCAACTTTACAAGCTGGCTACTGTAATTTATGCTCAAGTAAATGACACCTATGTATGTATGTATCTATCTATCTATGTATCTATCTATCTATGTCTTCTATTTATCTAGCTATATCTATCTATTTATCTCAATCTGTTCATATCACTTTTTCTTTCATTTTTCAGTCTGTTCCCAAATCTATCTCAGCTTTTTCATATCATATGAAAACAAATACCTGCGAATATATATATATATTCGCAGGTTTTTGTTTTTAGCCTTTATTTTCTTTGCATTAGTCTGGATTTTCCTTGGAATAATTTCGCAAACCAGCAAACTGAAAAGCACCTGAATATACACAGAGCTACCGAAGAGTAAATAAATCTTTCCTGAACATAAAGGAAAACAAAAAAACAAAAATGAAGCTGTATTAATATCACTCGAGCAACAATAGAAAAACTCCAGTTAAGTCAATTTGCCTTTTCTACAGAAAATATATTTTATTGTTCTTTAGAAAAAGATCGAAAATAAATAGTCATTTCGAATTTCTTTCTTATCGTGTTTTGTTTTTATATCTACTGAAATTTATACGTCTCTGGAATCGGTCTTTGGGGAATGTGCTGAAATCATTCTTGTCGTCTATTCCCGCTCATTGAATAATGTTGCCATATCTGGTCGAATGGTCCTTTTGCACGTCTCGAAATTCTTGAAAAACACCCAAAGACGGGTTTATAATATAATCGATCCTGACCAGGCATCACAAATTCAGACATTTTCTCACAGACGTGACGAGGCTACCCTCTAACTTTTCTACATATATTTTCATGGCAACTCCACTGACAATCTGCTTTCCCTGATGCCGCGACTTCATGAATTTAAGCTTGCTACTAGATTGGCATTTAGGTCCCACCATTTTACTTTTAAAATAGTTAAATGTAGCCGCTACTTCTATTCTAGCAGTTTTTTTTCCCGCACTTCGTGGAAATCCCTTCCTATTGAATCAATTGCTAAGTCAGCAGCTATCTACTTAACTCTGTTATCTATCTATCTATCTATCTATCTATCTATCTATCTATCTATCTATCTATCTATCTATCTACTTCCTTCTGTTATCTATCTATCTATCTATCTATCTATCTATCTATCTATCTATCTATCTATCTGGTTCACTGTATCTTGCTAGACATTTTCAACCCAGAATCTGTCTTACATATAGGTCTACCATTCGTCCATGCTTTGAATATTGCTGCCATACATGGTCGGCTTCTCCTATTAAATATTTAGAGATTCTTGATAAAATCCTCAGAATCTGCAATGTTATTGGTCTTGATATGGCATCTCGGCTTCGGTTACTTTCCCACCGCCGCAACGTAGTTTCCATGTGTCTATAACTGCTTCCATTGGAATTATTCTGATGAACCTTCCCCTATGGTACCAAGACTTTATGAATTTAATCGCAATACTAGATTGGCAGTTAGGTCTCATCATTTTACTGTTGAAATGGCAAAATGGAAATGACTAGATGCAACCGTAAGTTCTATGCAAACAATTTCTTCTATCACACTTCTCGCTTTCGTTTCATCTACCTGTTAATTTTGATCTTCAAAAAATTTAATGAAATATCAATCGTTATCTTCTGTCTTCTTAATTCTTGTTCTTTTATTGTCTTCTCTCCTTAATAGTAGTTTTTCTCATATTCTCTAACACTCAGTAACCCCTTGCGTCTTAGTGGCTTTATTGCCTTTGATCTTCAAAAATTTAAATGCAATGTCAATCGTCATCTTCTTAATTCTTGTTCTTTTATTGTCTTCTCTCCTTAATAGTAGTTTTTCTCATATTCTCTAACACTCAGTAACCCCTTGCGTCTTAGTGGCTTTATTGCCTTTGATCTTCAAAAATTTAAATGCAATGTCAATCGTCATCTTCTTAATTCTTGTTCTTTTATTGTCTTCTCTCCTTAATAGTAGTTTTTCTCATATTCTCTAACACTCAGTAACCCCTTGCGTCTTAGTGGCTTTATTGCCTTTGATCTTCAAAAATTTAAATGCAATGTCAATCGTCATCTTCTTAATTCTTGTTCTTTTATTGTCTTCTCTCCTTAATAGTAGTTTTTCTCATATTCTCTAACACTCAGTAACCCCTTGCGTCTTAGTGGCTTTATTGCCTTTGATCTTCAAAAATTTAAATGCAATGTCAATCGTCATCTTCTTAATTCTTGTTCTTTTATTGTCTTCTCTCCTTAATAGTAGTTTTTCTCATATTCTCTAACACTCAGTAACCCCTTGCGTCTTAGTGGCTTGATAAAATGGTGAAATGATAAAAAAAAGAGGTTTCCTTGTCCGTGTTCGTACGAGTTAATTTATTCAATTTTTAACATCTAAGTCCTTGATGTGGTTTTAAATGCAATCACTTTTAAAATGAAGCATGATTATGTCTCCGCTAAATCCCAAAATAAATCCCTATACCACTGAAAATCAATCGATTCACCTGTTCTCATTTTGCATGATATTTATTGATTTTTTTCGTCTTTTGTATGTTTGTGTACCAAATATCAGCATGATTAATTAATTTCCTTCAATTACTATCACCCCCACTGCCAGCACGATCCCTTTTTTGTACAGCTCGCTTCGCACATCATGACTCTTATATTCCATTAGGATCGTAGAAGAAAAACATTCACTCCAGCCATAGTGTGTCTTGGACAAAATGGCCTGATGACCTAGCCTTTATCAGGCTGGTTTTGAAATCAGATTTTTCCTTCTACTGGACAGCTTGTCACGTCAAAGCTAGAGAATCTAGTCTACCTTGTTATTTAATCCATAACTGGAGGAAGAATGCCACAAAAAACCTCCAACGGAGAGGAAGTGAAGGAAAGGGAAAAGTAAGGAGTGAAAATCAACTATAAGAAGACAGAATGCATTACAAGTACAATAATTTAAATATCTGAGAAGTGTTTCAACAGAGGGCAGAAAGTGTGACAGTGAAATCCGAAGGTACCCTGGGATAGCGAAAGTTGCCTTCCAAAAATAAGCAGTGTTAAGAAACAGCAGTCATCCAATATGGCTGAATGCTGTCCAATATCCTCAAAGATGAAGAAGGGACTTGAAGTAACAGAAACGTGTTCTACAGAAGGATGCCGGTGCGTTATCCTTGTATTCAAGCTCACTATGTCATGCGTTGTTTTTCTCTGTCCCTCTTCATTACAATCTGTCCTGTGAGTGTCAGATTTTCTAAGCCCTCTTTCCTCATTATGTTCCATGGCAATTTCAGCTGTCTCTTCCGGAACTTTAGATTAGTTTCCTTTTTGTTTCCATTTCTTCTAACTTCTTTTTTATATGCTGTATCCCTTCAAGACATAAGCGATCATGGCTCTCCACAATTTCCTGTCCTTAATAGCGCTTAATAAAATTTGTCTCCTTGTTATTTCTCCTAAACACTGTTCCACCATCCATTTACTCAAGCTCACCAAGCAGATTATACGCTGTTTTTTCTCTGTCCCTCTTACCTTGAATCTGTCCTGTGAGTATCTTATTTTCCAAGCCCTCTTTCCTCATTATGTGCCCTAGAAATTTCAGCTGCCTCTTTATGATGTTTATTACAAAGGTCCTTTTTGTTTCCCTTTTCTTTAACTTCTTTATGTGCTGTATCCTTTCAGGACATAAGCGATCATGGCTCTCCACAATTTCCTGTCCTTCATAGCTCTTAATAAATTTTATCTTTTTCTTATCTCTCCTATACTTTGTTCTACCATCCATTTACTCAAGATCACTAAGTAATTGTTTTCCTCTGTCCCTATTGGCTTCAATCTGTCTTGTGAGTATCAGATTTTCTAAACCTTCTTTCCTCATTATCTACCATAGAAATTTCTATTGTCTCTTCCTGATGTTACGGATAAGTTTCCTTTTTGTTTCCATTTTCTCTAGCTTCATATTTATGTGCTGTGTCCTTTCAGTGCTTAGACCATAATAGGTCTCCACAACTTCCCGCCCTTTGTAACTCTTAATAAATCCTGTCCTTTTGTTATCTCTCCCAAAACTTATTCCGTCATCCATTCACTCAAGCTCTCTAGGTAGGTCATGTGTTGTTTTCAGGTACATTTTCCCTTTAATCTGTCCTGTGAGTATCCGATTTTCCAAACCTTCTTTCCTCATTATGTGCCATATAAATCTCAGCTGCCTCTTTCTGATGTTAATTTCCCTTTTTGTTTCCCCTTTTCTCTAACTTCTTCTTCTATATGCCGTTCCCCCTCAGGACGTAGGGGTTCATAGCTCTCCACAATTTCCTCTTCTTTGTAGCTCTTAATAAATTTTGTCTTTTTCTTATTCCCCCCAAACCCTGTTCCGCCATTGATTTACTCGAGGTCACTAAATAGTTGTTTTCCTCTGTTCCTCTTGGCTTCAATCTGTCCTGTGAGTATCAGATTTTCCAAACCATCTTTCCTCATTTGTGCCCTACAAAGTTCTTCTTGATGTTAAATATATCTCAAATAATCTTCTTCGCGACACGATTATTTTGTTTTACTTATTTAAAAATTCGGAACGTTTATCTGAGGAAAAGCGCGATCACTTAAGGCGGCAATCTTGTTAAAGACATTGTTTTTGTTATGGTCCGGTTCCTTGTACCACGGTGATAGTCCAAGGTAGAACCAATAAAGAAGAACTCGAATACGGATATGGAATAACACAGATATATTACAAACAGGAATATATACAGAGAAGTAGAAAAGTGTTAGTACGAACAATCAGGTTTAGTAGTAATTGTCTGAACGCGACTCTGTTTCGGACTGCCTCTGACTCGACTGACTGACTCGCTCTGTCTGACTGAGAGACTTATGACGGACTTCACTCCAAACTTCAGACTGAACTCAAGACTTCAGACGGAACAGTATTTAGTCACCCCACCACGAGGGCATAATGTGGCACAAGGCCGGTTTAACGTGGGATCTCCGAGCCCGTGGGATCTCCGAGCCCGTGGGATCTCCGAGCCCGTGGGATCTCCGAGCCCGTGGGCTCGGCCAAAAATATGCCCTTTGAACCTGTATAAACGGGTTCAGTGTCGGTTTACCTCCCCGAAGGAGAATCGTTTCGGTAATTGTGCTCTCCGGCCTACATCAGGTAAATGTAGATTCTGGTAACCCTTTAACTAAACTCTTTATTTAATCTACCTAGACTGTTCACGTTCCGTTGCCTATATCAGTTATTGACCTCCATGTTTCCTACCTTGTTTTTTCGCCCTGTTCCCGACATGTTTCCAAGTACACACTCCCCGGTCCAGGGATTGAACTAACAATTACTATATCATCAAATTCACGAATGTTGAACAACTACATCGAATCAACAGCTGCATCTACTGCAAGGAAAGTTGGTTCACTGTGTCGTGCTAGAAGCTTTTTCTTGTCAGAGTTCATCTCGAGGTGCTCGGCAAAATCCAAAGAAGGATCAAATCGGTCCTGGAATCTTGACTTCAGTCACTTTCTCAGAGACGGGATGTGGCTTCCCTCTGTCTTTTCTACAAATATTTTCATGGCAACTGCACTGACGAGCTTTTTCTCCTGGTGGTTTGACTACATGCATTTAAGCTTGCTACTAGATTGGCATTGAGGTCCCACCCTTTTACCGTTGAAATAATTAAATGTAACTGCCACTTCTACTCCAACAGTTTCTTTTCACGCTCTTCCTAACTGTCGAACTCCCTTCCTCTTAGTTGCTTCACTGATAACTATGATCTTCAAAAAATCTAAATGCAACTGCTATCTTCTGTTGACTTGAAACCTGTTCATTTTTTATCCTTTACTCAATCCTCCTCATACAGAGTCTTTTCTCTCACTCTTTGTAATCCGCAGCATACGAGAGGCATTCCTGACTTGCTTGAGGCGAAACGCTTAAAAACAAATCCACTAGGCTATTGTTTTGTAGGACAATTTTCTGTGGAGAATTTGGATTCTTAAAGCTAAACTTCTTGGGATTTTTCTTTACTAATTTGGCTTGGAATTCCTGCAGTTTTCTTTTTTCTCTGCCATTTGCATCATTTAGGTATCTTATGTTAAGCAGGTTGTGTCTGCCAATGATAAAACCTGGTAGAAATTTTCGGATCTTCACCGTCTATCTTTATATATAAAACGCAGGATGTCTTTGTGCCTGTCCTTCTGTCTGTGCTATGCCTTTTCACTCGAGATCCAGCCAACCGATTCTGACCAAACTTGGCACATACATTGTACCATGATAGATTCTTAGCGTAAAAAATTGATAATTTAAAAAAAAATCAATAATCGATAAAGCCGATCGAAAATCAAATAAATTCAACTTCCGATTTCGTTCAAACTCGGTATGTAGGTTACTGACATCATGACGAGCTCAACGATATCTCATTTTTATTTCTACGCCACTGCGTTTAGCGAAAACCCACGAAAATCGAAAAATCGATTTCGACACAAATTTTAAACTAATAACTCCCTCCCTTTTCAAGCAATCTAATACAAACTTTACTCAATTGTAGCCAACAATAAGTTGATTGTCTAACAGTCATTTAACTTGATAATTGAGCTCACCCATATAGTGAAAAGCCGCGTAAATAGCGAAAAATGGTGATTTTTATTGGTTTCTTTCTCATTTTTCGTTGATCTTTTAACCCATTTTCATCAAACTTAACAATTGCTTTATAAATGTATCCTATTTTACATCTCTGGTAGCAAATTGACAAATTGAATTTCAAAAACTCCAAAATAATTATGGTCTGAAGTGGGTCTTCATGTTACCTGTTTTACACTTTCATGTCCTCGGGTAACTTCGATTGAATAAATTGTTATATCAGTAACTGCATTAATTCAACATGTTTTTTTTTAATGAAAGTACTTTAAAGTAAATGAAGAAGATAGACTCTGTTACATCTAAACATGATGCTGTTTTTGCTCCATTCTAATTGAACGCTTTTTCTAATCGACCAGCTGGCTATGGCTGCTAGTATGTTAAATAAATTCGGTGAAAAGACGCGTCCATGACCTACGATCATTCTTAATTCTTTTTTTAATTTAATTAATTTTCAACCCGTATGCAGGCTGCTTGTCCCCAGTAAATAAAAACTAGCAGGTTATTATCGTCTTGAATGACGAGCGGTGGGGAGAACAATTACATTGTCTCACGCATCTCGCTGTGGCATAAGAATTGAAGACATTCTATTAATTTCCTGAAGAGTGCAGTAAACCTAATTTCATTTCTCCTACCGGAGATGAGAAAGCGGATTATATATATATATATATATATATATATATATATATATATATATATATATATATATATATATATGTATGTATATATATGTATATATATATGTATGTATGTATATGTATATGTATGTATGTATATATATATATATATATATATATATATATATATATATATATATATATAATTTAAAAGGCTCAAACACTAGTATTCCATGGTTATAATTTATTACATTGGAATCGTATTCACGATCCAATTCATCAGACCTACAAATTCAAAAAGAAATCGGAAAATATAACTCCGGGTATAAAAAAACAAAATTTTAGTGAGAGTGTATGTGTGGGAGGGGGAAACAAGTGTGAGAGGGAAATGTATGAAAGCTCTAGAGAGAGGGTGTAACAGAAGAAAGAAGAACAGGAAGGCCTAAAGGTGAAGGTGGGGAGTCAAATTTAACAAAGAGAAGTTTTAAAGAGAGGAGTTAAATAACGGTTTAAATGAGTGAGATACAGATAGCTATGAATTATTTTCGATGCATAATTCGCTACCGAAACGCTGACCTAAAATTAAAAAAGAAAAAGAAAAAAACAGACACCGGAAACGTGTATATACATTTGTAGTGACACTACGCACAATAAAAAGAAAACGATATGTAAACTTATAATTCAGAAGATGAGAGAGAGAGAGAGAAAAGAAAAAAGTGAAAGATGGTGGGGTTACAAACTAAAAACAAAGGGTATTTATAAGAGAACCGATGTGTAATCAAGAAAATTTATCAATGCAAGTAATATCACCCACAGGTTACAAATTTAACATAAACACATAAAAATTAACGAATATTTAATCTAGTAAGGACCTACTATTTATATGCCCCAAAACATATACATAGATACACACATACACAACAACATATCTATATTTACTCGCACATACAGACATATACGTGTACACACACACACACACGCGCACACACACACACACCCACACATATATATATACACATACACTCATGCATACATATACACATACACACATATACACATAAGCATACACTTATGTATTCCAGACGAATTCATTACATTCACTTACGTGCTTATACACTTGGGAAAGGTGTGGATCCTGTAGTTCTCTCCCAGCTATGGGTAAATAGCAGGACAGACTGGGTCTTCAAAAAGTGTAGATGGTTCTGCACAAAGCCTTCACCACTATAATCAAATCTCATGTGCTGGTGTCGGGCTGTCAGTTCCTAGAAACTGATCTGCTTGACCCTCATACGTCGAATTCGACGGGAGAGTGGAATATATATATATATATATATATATATATATATATATATATATATATATAATATATATATATATATATATAGTAATGAGGAGGATTTGATAATTATATTAATTGATTCATCGAGTCTGATAGAAACCTCAGGAAGCACTGGACGGCCGTTTCGTCCTATATTTGGGACTCATCAGCAGTGCGCATCCACAATATATATATATATATATATATATATATATATATATATATATATATATATATATATATATATATATATATAATTCTCCATGATAAAAACAGTAAAAGCGACCTTCCTAACCGAAGCGCTCCTCTGTGGCTTAATAGGTAAAAGCACATCTGGCTATATGACGGTTTCATATAGGTTATAGGTTCTATTCCTGTCGGAGGCCGCATATTTTCTATGAAAATTTCTCGGACATTCAGGTCGGTAAATGTCGTTAATACTGTTTATTATAAAAACAGAGCATTTACTTAACTATTTGTGTCTATAAAAAGAACGTATAAACATAAAAATATCTTAAAATAATTGTCGGACTTTGTCCATTTCATAGTATTTTGAACAATAAAAAATATTAAAAATTAAAATCTTCAGACACACTGGGTTGTAGATTAATATTCTTTCATTTTTATCATTATTTTATTTAGTTTCCACGACTAGTTTCGGCCAAAATGGCCATCATCAGGAGAAAAAATATTTCTGCTTGCTGGTAGCAGAGAACTACAGAAATGAATGTCTTGATGGAGAAAATGAACTTTTGTCTGTAGTTTGCAATTGTTTTTTTTTATTTTTTTTATATTTTTAACATGAATCTTTTAATATTCCTTGTGTTGGACATATAGTCTCTTTTAAGTTGTTATTTGAGATAAGAGCTGGATGGATCTATGCTGCTCTGAATTCCCTTGTTCAGTTTGACAGTTTTATTGGTTCCTGGAGAGGGGATCTGTCTCTGTTAAGTGTTTGTGTGTGTGTTATTTGGTTCTTAGGGAGTGAGTGAGTATGATATGTGTAAGTGTGTATGCTTTTTTTTGAAAATGGCTAAATGAATAGCCGAAAGCTGAAAAAATGAACATTCGGACAGTTTTTATATAATTTATCATCTGAAAAGCAAAAAATTATTAGATCACATGAGAAATTGTATAAAAAACTAAATCAAACCACCTTGTCTGTCGTATTCAACTAAAT
Organism: Acanthosepion lycidas; assembly: GCA_963932145.1. Taxonomy (NCBI): domain Eukaryota; kingdom Metazoa; phylum Mollusca; class Cephalopoda; order Sepiida; family Sepiidae; genus Acanthosepion; species Acanthosepion lycidas. The sequence continues at coordinate 6,383,582 of OZ010606.1, read as the reverse complement.
GTGCATATATATATATATATATATATATATATATATATATATATATATATATATATATATATGCATATATATATATATATATATATGCATATATATATATATATATATATATGCATATATATATATATATATATATATATATATATATATATATATGCATATATATATATATATATATATATGCATATATATATATATATATATATATATATATATATATATATGTATATATATATATATATATATATATATATATATATATATATATATATATATATGTATATATATATATATATATATATATATATATATATATATATATATATTATATATATATATATATATATATGTGTGAAAATATTGTAGAAAATAGGAAAGAAACTGGTTTGGTAAATAATCCAAAGTTCCTTACTATTTTTGTTATTATTTTAAAAAAATAGTGCTCGAGAAGAAAACTCAACAGAATGCAGAAAGCAGTGGACTGCCATTTCGCCCTATATTTGGGACTCATCAGCAGTGCGCGACCACTACCGAGAATTGAAACCCGAACAGCTACATTGACAGGCAAAAGTCATACCAACTGTACTAACAGGCCTCGGCGACGAAGAGGTAGCGAAATAGACTCGATCTTGCGCCGCTCGATCACATATTCCGTGGTGGAACCCATCTGAGTTTCTTTACCCATAGGACTGTGCCCCCTAGAGCCACGACTACGACACACACACACACACACACACACACACACACACATATATATATGTGCGGGGGGTGAGTATTGATTTTAAGTAAGAAGGGTCGTTTTTCTCCTCCTCCAATTTTCATGAAATATTCAAAATATCATGAACCATCAGGAGCTGCAGAATGAGGGTCCTACACAGCTTTCTCTTTTTTTCAGTATCTGTGAATTTTCAGTCATTATTTATTGAGAGGCTAGTGGAGTAGTTTGCCGTTGGCTTCTCCACGGTTTTAATTTCAGAATTGTCCTTCTCGTAGACAGGCAGCCAATCAAGGCTCTATCTATATTATTAACCTATAGCTGAGTTGTGGAATAATTGAATTCACGCCTTTCTAAAAGCGTTCTTATGAATTTGAACTCGGCCGGTTCGCCGTTTTGACTTTCGGCGCTGATAACCTTTACACTGACAGCTCATGATTGAGCATTATATATATATATATATATATATATATATATATATATATATATATATATATATATGTGTGTGTGTATGCTTTGAGATAAGTGCCGAGTCAGGCTACAGAGTTATTGATCCAACCTCGTAAATAACTGCGTAGCGAGTAAATCCTAGATTATGAGAAAACGTGTAAAAGTCGAAGGAGACGTAAATCGACGATAAGTTATTTAAACTTTATACAGATAATTCGGATACCGAAAGATGTTTAGGCCCTTTCCCTGGTCAGCTGTCTGGCTTATGCTTAAAAATAGAATTTCGTCTTGAAGATATTCCAAATCTTACGCCGTCGGAACAT